>RCWM02000502.1:600000-789701 GCA_003667255.2 Euschistus heros
GGGCTTTGAGGATTAAAGCAAACATTGAGGATTGACGTACTTCCTGGAATTAAGATGTTTCCTAAGCAAATTTTACTTCCCGCTTCCCATTTCATTCTCACTTCTGATTTAGCACAAAGGGCTAGTTGTTAACAAGATTTTAAACTATCAACTTAGAAAATGCCAAAAACGTCCGCGAGTGTTTCTACAAAATTGAAACAATGGACCAATGAATATCCAGAGCTGATATTTGTTTGAAACTCACAGAGAAAGCTTAAAACGAATTGAAAATGAAAAGGGAAGATGTTTATTTTCAAAATTTAAGTAAATACTTGAGAAAACTACATTCGTTAAAACAAATTAAGTTATTGTATCGTTTAGGAAAGGAAATAGAAGCTAATAATTTCAATCCATCCACAATCGCATGCTACAAAAATTGACCTGTTACGTCCACAGATGTAGAACGTTCCTTTTCTTTGCTAAAGAACATTTTATTAAGTGACAGAATTTTACTGAGAAATATTTTGAAATTTATAATGTCGTAAATTTTCACGAAACGTCGTATTTTAGATTGAATTAACACTAAAACGAAACACTTGTCGAAATGTCCTTAAGTTTATTCAGGGCTGGTTAAGCTTTGCATATTTGTGTAAATAAATGGATTGCTGCATGTATTCAGTTTTTTAAATTCACGTTTTGAATTTTTTACTGCAAGGTTTTGCATATTTTGAGTTTTTTACTGCACGATTTTGCATGTTTTGAGTTTTTTACTGCACATTTTTTGATTTTTTACTGCACAAAAATCCGGTCTCTAGTCATCACTAACCATGACAACTACCAAATTTTAACCACATAATCCTTATAGTTCCAAGAAGATTTAGCAGTGACAAAATCTAATGATTTTTTAATTAATGTTATAATTAAAAAGCGATAATATGAGGACAAAAATGAAGTTGAAGTTTAAAAATTGACCAATAGGTGGCGAGCGCCATTCTACATGAAAGGTTACAAATGTACGATGTTATATCGAACTTGAAATTTATAATAAAATTTACTTATATTCAATTATATTATTTAAATATGTGGTGAGATATGTGTAATAATAAATTTTACAATAATAAAAATTGAAATGTACTCCACTAAACCATCCAATTCATCTCGTATCCAATCCTTACAATCCAAAATCCTTCGAAAAATCCTCAATGCTCCTTACTTTGTCATCAATAAACTTATCCATAAAGATTTTAATGTTCCATATGTTGCTGATATAGCCCACACCAGATACCTATCCTTCCATAGTAAGCTCCATAACCACTCCCAACTTGCTTCCTCCTCCATCCCTGATAATCCTCCGAGACGTCTGAAAAGAAGATGGCCTAGAGACCTTTTAGTGTAGATTTTATTGAAGTGCTACTAGTGAGTAGTTCTTCACAAGTTATTTACATGCCATTGTATTCACTGTCAAAACATTTACTTGTATATTATTTTGTACAGTTGTAAATATCAATAAATAAAAAAAAAAAAAAAAAAAAAAGTTTCTTTGTGATATATTAATGAGCATTGAGAATTTTTGGAAGGATTTTGGATTGTAAGGATTGAATGAAAGGGTAGGTATCTGTATCCTTTCATAGTAAGCTCCATAGCTACTCCAATCCCCTAATAACTTGCTTCCCACACAATTCCCGATAATCCTCCGAGGCGTCTGATAAGAAGATGGCCCAGAGACCTTCTAGTGTAGAATTTTTATAGTTCTAATGATGAGTAGTTCTTTTCACGTTATTTTAATAGTTCACAGCACATTTACTTGATTTATATATTTTGTACAGTTGTAAATTTCAATAAGTTATTATTAAAAAAAATAATTTCTTTACTTATGTCGGGTGAAGCCGCGACGGGGGATGCTAGCTTACTATAAGTTTGTAGCTGATTCAATTCATGGATCCATATTATCATTGATCCATGGATCTTATTATTCCACTTCCTCGCCCTGCCATGTTCCCTTTTATTCCGTAATCCTTGAGACGATTGGCACTCTGGGATCGAGTGGCTGACACTGGAGCGCTCTTTGAGAGGACTAGGAAGGATGTTTTCCTTTGTCCAGATTCTGTCTGGAGGTGGTCCGTGTTTTCTTTGAGTCTGGAGAATGTGCTGCATCACTCGCGTGGGAACCACCTCAAATATTGGCTATGGGGTTGTCCTTTTGGCGAATGTACCGTAACCTTAGTAATAGCGATTGCTTCTTACAGAGCTACCAGCTACAATATTATTTGAAAAGTATTAAGATTTATTAGTTATGATAACATGTATTAATTATTATATTATATTATTAGGATTAATGACTTAATTGCGACTTCTATCGGAATTATTTTATTAGAAAACTAGTTTCGAATATTAAACATTCATCTTCAGTTTTAAAACATTCAAAATTTTCAAATCAGCTAAATACACAGGAAAACTGGAAGATCGGTAAATTAAAGAATAAAAGAACATATAATAGCATACAATAAGATCCAGAATTTCAATTTCGCTATCCAACTAAATGAAAATCACCATAAATTAAATAAAATTTCGGAAGTAAAAATAACACATCAAGTAGAAAGTAGCCTAAAATTAAATATTTATGAATCATTAGACATAACGAAATAGTTCAAAACCAAATCAGATTTAAATTTGTTTCCAATAGAAACGTAAGAATCCAAGTAGACACTGGAAAATTCCATGGTAAAACCCGAAAAGTTTAACCTACCTGTCCCTTCCCCCTTTCATGATAGATATACTTCTGTCAGATCTTCTCGGGTGAATACCAATACTTAATTTCTTTTCTTAAATTTTTGAAAACTTTAGTAAATATAATCCATGTAACCTAGTGCTAACGTGCTGAAAATTTTGTGTTTTAGAACAGAGGATAAATGTTTAGCATTCGAAACTAGTATTCTAATAAAATAGTTCCAATAGAAGTGGCAATTATTCAATCCTAAATCCTAAAATTTACTTACTGTATATTGTATACAGTTTTAAATATCAATAAATAGTTTTAAAAGAAATTAATTAAAACTTTACACATATTATTTTTTTTTTCATCATTTTTTAGTACTTACCTATAGAAAATCGTTTTCGAAAAATTAGTAAGAAAATTTTGTACATGGATTATAGGGGAGACCTGGGGTGGTTGGGACAGTGAAATTTTAGATTAATAGGTTGGCACTACTGAATTGGCTTTACAGCTGTTGATCACACTCCTGATGCAGGTTATAATACTGTGCTTTGGCGGCCGTATTTAAATTTTCTAAAAAAGAGGAGGAAACTAAGTTTTTCTTAGTTTTCACTTCAAAAGTAAATATTTGAATGAACTTTAGGATAGTATTTTCTTAATGACAAATAACCCTGCCAGCTTCTTAAATTAACATTTAAAACTCCTATCAATTATCATTCGATTCCAGTAATCAATTTTCAAAATACTAACCTACATGTTTGTCAGAACCACGTATTGAATAAAAAAGTAACCTAAGGGATGGTTGGGACACTTGATCTCTTCGACGGGTGGGGCAGTGTCCAACCATTCTGTTATATTTTTGCAGTTATTTATATTTTGTTACATGCATTTTCTTATTGCTTTTTTTCTTTAAAGAACCTTATTTTTCAACATCATGGCTTATTTATTTATTAGTAAAAGTGTTTCTTTTTTAATTTAATTTATACTATTATTTGTGTAAGAAACACTTATTATGTTTACGTTTATCATTTAGTATATAAAAATATTGAATTGTAACTTATGTGTTACCTAATTTATGTATGTCCTGGTGCCTAGGATAATTGGGACACTTTTAAATGTTTTAAATTTTTTTGTTTTTTTTCTGACTTGTGTTCATTATTATCATTTAGAATAAATCATACGTACTTCTAAAAAGTTATTAAAAAAGAAAAATATTTCAAAAGTTACAAAAAATAATTGTAGCCCTAAAAAAATTTAAATCACCTGTCCCAACCATCCCAGGTCTCCCCTATATACTAAAGTTTTCAAAAATGTAAGAGAAGAAATATTGCACTCAGTTACTCACTCACCTGAGGAGATCTAACAGATATCTGAAATATATTCATCGGGGAAGATCCATTTTAGGCTATTTTCTATTTGATGTATTATTTTTATTCCCGAGTCTTTATTGAGTTTTGGAATTTTGGGTCTTATTATTGTATGTTGTTATATCTTATTTCACTCTTATATCAAAAGATATTTAAGATGATCTTATATTAAATTATGATGGAGTTTTTTTTTTTTTTTAAACTATTTATTGATATTTGCAATCTATACATTATTTACAAGTAAATTTTTAGGAAAATGATTTCAATGGCATGTCAATAACATTTAAAGAACTACTCAATAGTAGCACATCTTTAACAAGTTCTACATTAGAAGGCCCTGAGGCCATCTTCTTTTCAGACGTCACAGAGGATTATCGGGAATTGAGTGTGAGGCAAGTTGGGAGGCTAGTGGGTTCGAGTGGATATGAAGTTCACTGTCAAAGGATAGGTTTATTTGTAACACAATGATGAGTATTAAGGATTTTCCAAAGGAATTTGAATTATAAGGATTGGATACAATATTAGTAGGCATGTAAATGAGTATTTGGTAATTTATTGTAGCCAACGAATCAGATATATTAAATCTAATTATCAAAAAGTGATGACGCTCATATGCAGGAATTTATTTATTACCTCGATGTTAAGGCATAATAATGAAACATTAAATAGATAAAGTTTATTATAAATAAATTAATTTTATTACACTCGGAAGAACCTTAGGCAGAAGGTCACAGAGCAGAGCGGTACCAGGCGCAGATTTGCCGAAACCCGACGTCCCGTTAGCTGGAGCTGGAATGGGGACACTTTCTTGCACTCTCACCCTCCTTCCCAATCCTCTGCAGGTGCTGCCTCACAGCCATTGCTCGCTCAGTATCCTCAGGAGTATGTCCAGGAATATCCTGTAAGAAGGATCAGGAGGAAGAAGAAATAAAGTAATTATTAGGTTCTGAACACAGAATCAGAAACTGGTGAGTAGGGATGAATATCGTAAGAAAAGTATCGATATTTTGTATCAAAAATTATAACATGTTTTACCGGTGGCCTAGTTGTTTAAATGCGTTACTTTTTTGGGGAACGCGAGGGCGTTTCGCGTACTTTGATAGTTTGATACTAGGAGACGAGGAACTGTTACGAGCTCAACCCTTCTTGTCCTAAATAACACTATCTTTACTAGGAAGCAGGTTCTAATGTGTGCTTTTTTTTTACTCTGTTTCCCCTAATATGAAGCAAACAAATTTGAAATTCCCTAAAAACGTATAACTTTTGACCAATTAGGTCACGGGTAAAATATGTTCCACGTTGAAAAAAAAAAAAAAAAAAATGAGGTTGTTACAAGAGTCCTTGTGCATAAGTACAGATTTATTTCAGATAAAATTTTTAACATTCTTGAACACTACTCTTCAAAATAAACTCAATTGTACACTACCTTCACCCATACTTCTTGCAGTAATTTGATTCAATGCCATAACCACTCTTATGGTTCTGAGAAGAAGATTGTGTAAAAAAAAAAAAAAAAAAAAAAAAAAAAAAAAAAAAAAAAAAAAAAAAAAAAAAAAAAAAAAAAAAAAAAAAAAAAAAAAAAAAAAAAAGTCCTAGTCCTCTAAGAATAATATAAAAGTGCAATAAAAGGGTATTATTGTCTGGCTGCGTACATATCAGGCAGCAACTTATATAGAATGTAAATTATGTACATATAAATATATAAGGTGGAATTATAGATTTAAAAACAAGTCTTCGGGTTTATATGAGAGAAACAAAATAAATAAAGAACAAAATAAAAATAAATATTCTAACACTAATATATGATTACATAATTTCGGAAGATTGATAATTGAGGAGGTGGATGAATAAATTATGTTTAAAGGAAGTGAGAGAAAGAGCATTGCAGATCGAAATGGGTATTAAATTACAAAATAAAGCTGCACGATTAATAAAGGATTTTTTAAAGGAAGCAGTTCGATGAGAAGGGATATACAAATCTATAGGCTGAGATCTGGTGTTCAAAATATGTATGGAAGAACGAAGGGCAAGGATGTCGTAAATGTACGAAGGTTTTTTGGACTTTGGACGAAGGATTGGAATAGAAAGGAACCAAGGACGTATTGTTGTCGAAAACTTGGATAAAGCCACCTCAACTCGGAATACCAGCAAGTGATGTGAGAACGCCTGGGGATCCCAAAAATGAATCTTATAAAGGAGTTCATTAATCTTTTCAGCTTCATTTCAAGCTCTGTAGACAGTCCTCCGTATACTAAGCATCCATAATCGAGGTGGGGAAGGATGAGGAAAGATACTAACAATTGACGGGTATTGCGAGGGAAAGATTCACAGAATCTTAGGAGCTGTTTGAGGATGGAGATGGTTTTTCGGGTAATGTGGGAAATATGGTTATTCCAATACAGATGTTGATCGAGTACTAATCCGAGGTTTTTGACCGAGTTTGTGAACTGAATAGGAACGTTATTGAGATAAAGAAGTGAATAACAGGAAAGGGAATTAAGGGTTTCGATCCAATTAGCATCGCCTTAGTTTTTTCTGGGTTTAGTCGTAACTTATTCTCCACTGCCCATTGGTTAATGCTATAAATGTCATATTGAATCTTACGAGCCTCACAAATCTTAGAAGGATGAAACGATAAGTAGATTTGAAAGTAATCAGCATATATATGATATTGGGAATTATGAATAGCGTCTGTCAAATCATTAATATAAACTGAAAAGAGAGTTGGTGAAAGAGAAGGTTTTGAGCCTGGATTTGAGCGATCTTGCTGGATCCCTCTCACAGGTGAGCTGAACAAAATTTTTGTTCGAATAAAAAAAGTTACATTTTAAACCTCTATTTTTAAGTTTAGTGACTTTTTGAAACGCCCTAGCTCTGTTGGTGTACCAAGGATCGAAAATTTGCCTACAGTTAACATGTCAGAACCTAAATGGAAAATAATCAAAAATTGTTTATTTAATTTAAAATCATGCAGGTTAGCAGGATAAAGCTATATAATTTGAAAATTTATCTCCTACAAAAAAAAACTTGAATCATATGTTACATGGATTATATGGTATACAGAGTGTCCCAAATTCAAATGGCAAAACTTCAGGAACTTATAGGGGACCGAAAAACTAAGACAAAAAGTCTTTTAGAGATTTGCTCATTTTTGCTTAGTTTTAGAGAAAATCGCAGAAAAAGAAACAAAACAAAAATGTTACAGGTAGCGATTATCACCTTTCAAAGTTCGTCAGGCTAGGCTGTGAGATATGAAAACACTTAATGTTATCCTTTAGATTCTTTTATTTGTTTACATTTCGGCTTCCTTCTAGGATTATAATTCCTAAATCAGTCTTCAGTCAGTTACTCAGATGCTTTTGTGTAAATAGCATCAGCCACAATGCCGCATACATTTTCTAATGTTGAATACGCTGATATGATTTTTGTGTGTGGTTTCTGTAATGGTAATGCTTTAGAAGCGGTGCGGAAGTATGCGCGCCGATTTCCAAATAGAAGAGTGCCTAATCGACGAGTCTTTTCGTTAACTTTTAATAGACTACGAGAGACTGGGTCATTCTTAATACGTAATGAAGGCGACCAATTCCAGGCAGCAATAAGAGCAGATTATCGGAGAAGAAACCGTGTCCAACGCCACTTCGATAACAATCCTGAGACTAACATCCGAAGAGCATCTGCTGCATTAGCAATATCGCAGCAAGCAATATGGTGAACTTTGAAAGGTGATAATCGCTACCCATACCATCTTCAAAAAGTTCAGAATTTATTACCTCAAGATTATGTCAAGAGATTGGATTTTAGTAACTGGTTTCTTGACAAAACTCTCGACGATAATTTATTTCCATTAAAAATTATATGGACCGATTAAGTTACCTTTACAAGAGGGGGAATTCTTAATCAAAGAAATTATCATGTATGGGCTCTTGAAAATCCCAGAGCTATTAGAGAGAATAGGTTTCAGCATGAATTTGCTATTAACGTTTGGCTTGCAATTTGGAACGGATTACTGGTGGGACCATATTTTTTACCTGGAAGATTAAATGCTATCTATCACGTTTACACATTTTTTGGAGAACGACTTTTCTAATTATTTAGATGACATTCCCTTACAGCAGCGGATTGAAATGTGGTCCCAACTCGATGAATGCCTAGCTCATTATAGCAGAGTTGCTCGAGCTTGGCTGGATATAAATTATCCACAACGATGGACTGGACGTGGAGGAGTAGTTCCTTTGCCACCCAGATCACCTGATATGACACCCATGGATTTCTTTGTATGGGGAACCTCGAAGCAGAAAGTTTATTCGGTGTCAATCAACTCAAGAGAGCAATTAAGAGACAGAATCATAGATGCAGTGCACCAAATATCATCAGAACAATGTTTAGCTGCAATTTATCAAGTGAGTGCTAGATGTAATGCTCGCTTTGGCGCAAGAGGCCATTTTGAGCAATATTTACATGAAAATGAACATAACATAAATATAAATGTAAATAAATAAGTATAAAAATGAAAACTTTTTTTGTTTCTTTTTTTGCGGCTTTCTCTAAAACTAAGCAAAAACGAGCAAATCTCTTAAGGACTTTTTGTCTTGGGTTTTGGTCCCCTATAATTTCTTGAAGTTTTGCCATTTAAATTCGGGACACCCTAAAGTTTATTTACGCGGCACTCTATTATATCATGCAATGCGAGGAAGATAATTTCGTAATATAGACGAACTCCCTATCTGCTCTAATGGCACTAAAAAACATATAGTAAAGACTATCTTGTAAGGAAAGCAAAAGTTTATATATCAATGGTAAAAGATCTGAATAAAAACATATCTCTTTTTTGGATTCCATCATTTGATTGCATGTGATCTTGAGCATTTGACTTCTTGTCTGATATTTTTGAAAACTTTAATATATATCTGTGGCACCTGTGCATAGTGGGCTAAGTCGAATTTTGTGAACTTTGAACTATCTACATCACCAGAATAATAATTTTTTTCTCTTTTCTTGAGTCTAACGGGCTAAGTGTTCCGTCCATTGCAATGAAGGATATTCCTTTGTGAATCGTGGCCTGATACTCCAATCTTGAACTTTTACTTGTGAAAAGTGAGTAAAGTTTACTAAGCCCCTTTTTACAGCCATATAACCATATAAAACAGCCATATCGAATCTATGTGCTGGGTAGCCCTTCAAAGTTCTAATGCGCTACAACAGATAAATCACAAGTATTTAATCCCTGGCCATACGCACATAAAGAGAGACACCTTCCATGCATTAATTGAGAAGAAACAAAAAACTTCCAAAGGCCCTATTGAATATCCTCATGATTGGGCTCAATTAATGCGGGGCACTGGAAAGAAAAATAAATTTATTTGATAACAATCTCTATTAAGAGATGGAGAGTTCTAACTTTAACAATTTTTCTTCCCTTTTAAAAACCGCCTTAATTAATAGAAAAAAAAGATAATAAATTGGGCACTATGCATTAGGGGAAGGTAAGGCAGCTTAACTATAACAAAGATAGAGAAGGTGTTCTCTACTACAAGTCGACTCTCGGTATAAATGTTAATTTTAAAACAGTAAGTTTTTGAAAAAGTACAGGCTTCCAACATTTAGGCGATTTTATGAAGAGCTAAAACCTGTATCTAAGCAGGATGAAGTACCCAGATCTAGGTGAAGAAGAAGACGAATGAAAGAAAATTATAAGTGATTTTTTTTTCAATGTTTTAACAACTACCAATAAAATAATTATTTTACACATTATTATACACATGCTATGTATGTTATTTACAGGAAGACAATCTAGAACCTACGGATCCTGAAGAAGTGGAGGAAATTATAAACAAACTGAAAAATAACAAAGCTCCTGGAACAGATAGCACCCCAGCAGAAGCTATCAAACTTGGTGGCGAGGCATTACATCGAGAGATTTATGAACTGGTGTTAGCAATTTGGGAAAAGGAAGAGATGCCAGAAGAATGGAGTAAGGCATTGATAATTCCAATCCATAAGAAAGGCGACAAAATGGAATGTCGAAACTACCGAGGTGTAGCACTGTTATGCTCCACGTATAAGATATTATCAATGCTGATAATGAATAGAGTAGTGAAAAGAGCAGAACAGTTGTTAGGGGAATACCAAAGTGGTTTTAGACCTGAGAGATCAACAATAGATCACATATTCTCCATTAGGATGATGCTTGAATAATGGTACGAGTGGAATATAAAACTGCATCATCTATTCATAGATTATAGACAGGCGTATGACAGTATCGATAGGAGAAAATTATATAAAAGCCTACAAGACTTAGGTTTTCCCTCAAAGTTAATAAGAATAGACCAAATGACTTTAAACCATAGCAAAGGAGCTGTCCAAGTTCAAGGAGGGGTGACTGAATCATTTGATATACATAAGGGAGTGAGGCAGGGAGACCCACTGTCACCGGTACTGTTTAATTTAGTACTAGAAACAGTCATAAGGGCAATAAGGACGAACATATAACGGAAGGGCCTTGGATTGATGAAATGGTTGCTGCTGGAGTAAAATTATCTGATGTCTACGACAATAATAAACCTGTTGAAATACTGATTGGAGCGGATATTGCTGGGAAAATTCTAACGGGGAAGAGGCTAATATTAGAATGTGGACTAGTAGCCATGGAAACAGATTTAGGCTGGACTCTAATGGGTAAAGTTCCACAAATTGCTTGCAAAATGAATGCAGATATGTCTATTTCATCAATGTTTGTAAAAGAAGCAGATGTTTCTCAACTATGGGCATTAGATGCGATTGGAATAACGGATGCCGCTGAAAGCAAATCGAAAGACGAGTTACATGCTGCTACGCAACACCATTTTCATAAAACTGTGTCTATAAATAATGAAAGGCGTTATGAGGTCCACCTACCTTGGAATGAGAGTAAAGTTTATCTTGCCAGTAATTATACATTGTCATTGAAACGATTGGAATTTACAGTTAAAAAACTTATATCTGAACGTTATTATGACGATTATGATAAAGTATTTAAAGATTGGTTGGTGCAAGGAATCATTGAAGATGTTAGTGATTCCGGTGATCCTTACAGTGGCCGTTTCTTACCCCATAGGCACGTTATTAAAATCGGCAATACAACTCCAGTAAGACCAGTTTTCGATGTATCAGCCAAAGAGAAACATAAGCTCACTTTAGATGACTGTCTAGATAAGAGACCAAATTAAGTTGAATTAATCCCAGAAATTTTACTTCGTTTCAGAATAAATGAGATCGGTGTCATATCAGATATTAAGCAAGCTTTCCTTCAGATTAGTATTTGTCAACAAGAACGCCAGTTTCTGACATTTATTTGGAAAGATAAAAATGGAAAAAATATAGTTTTCCAACATTGCAGAGCCGTATTTGGTGTGACAACTAGCCCTTTCTTACTTACAGCTGTTATTAGACACCACCTTCAGTCATTGGTAGATAGCTATACTGAGTACATATCTGTTGCTAATAAATTAATGAAAAGTTTTTATGTTGATAATTGTGTGACGAGTGTATCAAAAGCAGAACTAGACACCTTTGTAGTAGGGGCAACTGCGGCAATGAAACAAGTAAATTTTGATTTACGAGGATAGTCATATAGTTCAGCTGATTCGGAAAATCCAACGCCGGTAAATGTTTTAGGGCTAGTTTCAGACAGTGACATGATTCATCTGTGTGAAAATTTCTTGAAAAGGCTAGAGGGCGAAGTAATTACCAAGCGAGTAATTTTGAAAGTTGTAAACCGGATTTATGATCCAATAGGGTTTACATGTCCAGTTTCTTTAGAGCCCAAACTATTGATACAATTATGTTTTGAACGCAAGTATGGATGGGATCAAGAGGTAGATTCAGATATTGAGAAACGTTTTATGAGTTGGGCACACGTATTACCTCTACTAGCAAAAATTAAAATTCCTAGATGGGTGCTTGGAGTATGTAATAGAATCTTTGTTGGTACAGCAAAGGCAATGGATTTTGTGAATGATTCTAAGTTATTTCGTTTCAATTCATTTAAAAGAAGCAAGTGGAAATTCAGGCCGGTTTCATCCCCCTGGTGGGGTGGATGGTGGGAGGCTCCAAACTGGCTCAGAGGGGTCCCTGTAAACGCCCATCCACAATACCTCAGTTTGATGAAGATATCATTGAAGAAATGAGGGAAACTTTAGTTGTGTATTTGATCGCTGTGATGATATTGATTGGTACTATCGAGACCTCGCCATGTATGAAAGTATCGTTCGTAGATTCAGTTGGATTCAAAAGTTTTGGAAAAATAGCTTCAAGCATGACATGCATGAGGGAATGTTGAAAAAAGAGCTAACTACACCAGACCTAGACAAGTTAGATAAGTGTGACCTGAAAAGCAGATTAGCGTATCGCCAGAAATTGAAGGAGGATCTTCGTAAAAGATTTCGTTCAGAGTATCTCGGTCAACTGAAGCATAGAATCAAAGAATACAAGAAAAGGAAATATTTTGGTTGGCAGATTCTCCTATAAATTACTGGGGAGATCAACCACTTAATCAAGAAGAGGGCAGCTCAAAAGCTATGGTAAGAAAAACCGAAGAAGTACAGCCAATATCCACTCGCAGTGGCAGAGTAAGTACCTAAGAAATATGAAGCTTAGTAAAGTTGTGAGTTGAGTGAAAAGTGTTAAGCTGTCAATGACTTCTCCAGCTTAAGATGGGAGGATGTGCTGAATCAGAGAAGATTTTTAAAATTGGCAATTTAAAATATATATTGTTTGTTACATGGTTACATGGTGACCATCCAGATGTTTATGTATTGTATAAAGTTGCTATAGTTTCTAAGAATTTCTTGGCTGCTAGTACAGAGCCTATTAAGAGTTGGAGGAACAAAAACTAATCCGAATATATCATAAAGTTACTACATATGGTATAGAGTGACTGTACTCTCTGTAACCTTAAAACAGAAAGAAGACTTATTTCTTATTTCATTTGATTTGTATGCCCACATTATGCTCAGTTAAGGGATAATTATATTAATCCAATCGTAGGACCAAATTATAATAGAGATTGTCTGGTATTTGTGCTGCAAGTGGATAGCGTGCCAAAGCTAAACCTCATTTTTTATTTTATTTTTTTAAATTTACTAAAAACAAGAAGTTTTTTTAAGGAATGAATGAAGGTAAAAGGACTTGTATAAAAGCTGTAATATCAACCGATTATTGTAATTTTCATTTCGTATCTATGAAGCTAAGGAATATTTCTGTTTATTTTATTTTTATTCAATTATAATGTCAGGTTATGCCTCATGTATATGTATGTATGTGTGTGTATGTAAGTGTGTATGTATATATACAGGGTGAGTTTCTCTTAGCGTAAAAAAAAAAAAAATTGGATGAAATTAGATCAAAATTGTAGAAAAATTCCGCAGACCTTACCTTTCTATTCCAATCCGTTGCAGATATAAAATAAATCAAACACTTTTTTTTAGGAAACCTCGTTTTTATCCATAAAATCTGTAATATCTCCATTTTGTTTAAATATTTTTCAATTTTTTTATCTACCCATTAATTCACCTCAAAAAGTGGTATTTTTCAACACAATCGGCATCCAGAAGCTAACGGCAAAGTTGAGGTCTATGTTCATTATCATTAGATTATAAACATTGCATTGAAAATCTAATAAAATAAATCCTAAATAATAATAATAAATAAATAAATTAATGTAATAACATAAGATCCTCTGATCTAGTGTCACTTTATTGACAGTTTTCCTTTATTTTCTATTGAACAATAATTTTATTTAAATTTTATTTTATCTAAGAGTTTATTATGTTTAAAATGCACATTTCTATTAAGGGATTGTTACAATGTTTTATTTACACAAGTAACTGATTTGTATGCCAAATGAGAACACCATGTTTTTTCAGTTTTAAAAGTAAATTTCTCTATGAAATCGGAACGAAATCATTACGTTTAACATATCATTCGAAAGCTTATTAAATTTGCAAGTTTTTGTAAGATTTGACGTTTTGTGGATAGCTTTTTCGAAAAATGGTGAGCGTCTAAGTAATCAAGACATTGTGACTTCCCCAAATAAGATGAAGATCAAGCTGTTCTTTAGGTCCCAAGTTTGTAAAATTCAAGGTTACAGATACTCGGCTATTTTAGAATATTTAATGCTGAATCCGAAAATGTGGTCAAAATTTGAAAAAAAAAAAAAAAAAATGGAGATATTACAGCTTTTATGGATAAAAACGTGGTTTCCTAAAAAAAGTCTTTGATTTATTTTATATCTGCAACGGATTGGAATAGAAAGGTAAGGTCTGCGGAATTTTGCTACAATTTTGATCTAGTTTCATCCAATTTTGTTTTTTTACGCTAAGAGATACTCACCCTGTATATAGTTATTTTTGTGAATTTAGTTATTTAGTTAGTTTATTTAGTTATTTAGGCCAAATCCTTGCTATGAGATGTATCTCTACAAGCAATAAAATTATCTATCTATCTAATTTACTGTCCACTTTGAGAGAGATTGTATTACATTCTCCATAAAAGATTTTAAAAAGAAAATAAATATGATAAACTTCGAGATATTGTTTAGCGCAAGAGACCCGGAGTGTTGAACTCCTCTCAATATCATGAATATAGAAAAATTATATCTCCAGAAGAATTTTTTTCAATTCAATTATTTTTTTCTTTAACAAGAAATATTTTCATCTCATGAACGTCAACAAATGCCTCCATTATGATATAAACCTACTTTTTTAAAAGAAAGGAATAAATTGGAAGGAAATAAAACACACGTAGAACTAATAATTGACTTCCTGCGAAATATAATCGAAGGACTAAATTGCTAATCCACAACGAGCCGTTCGCTCCAGCAATTATCCAACCCGAATTATTATTTCAACCATTTAAAAAAGAAAAACAACCAATAAACGCCTAGTCATAAGATATAATGTTCCACAGGAGTTCATAACATTCTGAGGGGAGGTAATAATCACTTTAAAAGAAAAAACTTTCTAATTGCTTCACTAACAAAATAAAATAACGGTTTAGGGTGCCTATATAATTGTCTTCGTGTGAGATTAACTGTGTTCTAGCATTCGACTCCAATTGGATTTATTTTAATTGGTTTATTTTAATTTAAAATTGTTAAAACAAATATATCGAGTAATTGTGATGGTTAACTAATGTAAAGACCTGCTGAAGACTTATAAAGTCAAGTACTGTCGTCAAGTAGAACTACAATAAACGTTCAGGTGCCTTAGAGGATTGTTGGAAATGATAATTAAAGCAAGTTGGTAGGCTAGTGGGTTAGAGTGAGGCTAGAGCTCTTTTTTTAATATTTATTGATATTTACAACTGTATACATATATACCATAAGTAAATTTGAAGAAATTATTACAATGACTTGTTAATACATATGAAGAATCACTCACTAGTAGCAATTGAATAAAAAATTCTATATAAGAATGTCTCTCGGCCATTTTCTTTTCTGAGAACGTTCCATAGGTATGGAGTTTACTATGGAAGGATAGGTATCTGTTTTGGGCAAAATCAGCAATAGTTAGAACAATGAGATCTTCATGGATAAGTTTTTTTCAATATAATGAGGATCATAGAGGATTTTAAAAAGGATTTCAGGTCGTAATGATGGGATACGAGAAGAACCGAAAGGTTTAGTTGAGCCCTAGAGCTCAACTCCGTATGTCCCAATCGGTCTAATTACTGTTATGTAAATGAGTCGAGAAATGGGGTTCACTTTGACATACAGAGTTTTTCGACTTAACGGTTGTCGAATTATCGAGTTATATGAATATAATATACAGTAAAAACTAGAAATATAAGGTACACAACACTATGCCGCATTTCCGTAACTTCGCAGGAGAAGAATTAAAAAAATATATAAATTTCATTTCCTGAACTGTTTATTAAACTTATGTGAACCAAATAAATCTTGATTTTCTATCCAGGCTGGAATAGGTTGGTAACCCGTCCTTCCTGCCCTAATTGGAGTACCTAAGGATTGTATGCCCTCCCCCAAAAAATAAATAAATAAAAACATTTTTATTTAACTTACTTTACAATTAATTTATCTAGGACATAGAATTCTATACCTCTGTATAAAGGAAAAAAAGGTGAATAAGAATACTTATTAATGTATTTTTGGTCAAAAAAAAAAAGGACAAAGTGTTGTGTACTTATTTCATATATATAATTTATAATAGAATTACGAAAACTGGATAAAGAAAAAAAAATACCGACCTTTGAACCATGTGAGCAAAGTATTCTAAAATTTTTGTTTTCACTATTTATTGAGAATTACAACTGCATACGTGTATATACAATAAGGAATTATTACAATGATTGTCAATACATATGAAGAACCACTTACTAGTAGCACTTTAATAAAACATTCTATATAAGAATGTCTCTCGGCCATCTTCTTTTCAGACACCTCGGATGATTATCAGAAGCAAGTTGAGATACTAGTGGATATGAATGATTATGAATTTTGCTATAAAAAAATATGTATATGGTTTGGGCTGAATCGACAACATATAGACATCTTTGGCCACATGGTTTACTCCCTTAAGAATACTATTTTGAAATATTCCAGAATTTGCAGGTTTTTAAGTTATCCAGAGAATGTTCCGCCATTGTTGTACTTTTAGTTTTCGTCCTTAAGGATACTATTTTGAAATATTCTAGGATTTAACGGTTTTAAAGATGCGGAAGGATAAGCGTGACAAAATGAGTGTAAAAAAAAAACTAAAAGATTTTCCTTCTGAATAATGATCTGTAAAACAGTGTCCTTAAAAACCGTTAAAACAGCAATCCTTAAGGACGAAAAAGCTAATTCTAATTGTGGATGGAGAGAGTGGCTAAGAATGTCCTTCGGCCTCGAAAAAACGACAGATCCTGGCAGATCTGTAAAACAGTGTCCTCATAGCATCTTAAAACAGCAATCCTTAAGGACGAAAAATCTAATTCTAATTGTGGATCGAGAGAGTGGCGAAGGATGTCCTTCGGCCTCGAAAAAACGTCAGATCCTGGCAGATCTGTAAAACAGAACATGGAAAATAAATAATTTTTTTTTTTTTTAAATATTATTGTATATTTATAACTAGCATCCCCAGTCACGGCTTCGCCCGCTCTTATAAGTAACGAACTTAGATATGTTTAACTAATAACAGCAGTTTTATTTTTTAACAATAAAAATCTTATAATACAGTTGAGAATTATTTTCTCACAATTTCTATATATTTTCGCTCAAAGCTGTAACGCAGTATTATTGCAATGATTTACTCAAAAGCATTATTGGATATTCAATCCTTAAATCTAATCTATAAGTTTGTAATTTAGATGGACAGAGACGTTTTAGGAAGAAACTCTGGCGGATAATGGAGTGCATTCTTTATGTCACAATTTACTTTTTCAATAATAATGTTGTTAATATTCTCTGCTATAGTATTTGTTGGTAATATTACTGATCTTTCACACAACCAGTAGCACAATGTATTAAATAAACCTGAAACATTAAAATGAATTTGAAATCATTGAAATATTAGTCTTCTTAAAACCTTTATCAAAAGCGATGGTAAGGTCGCCCATTTTTTAAACACAATATAAAAAAATAATCGATATTTTGATAAGGCAATAATGTTTAGTGCAGCAAAAATAATTTTATTGATTTCATTTGGTTGGATTTTAATTTCTATCTAACTATAAAAGTTAATGACAGAGTGACAAACTTCTGCCACTTAACACTGTGAATTTAAATTATTTTTATAATAGACTATACTATTTAAAATCTTCCTAGAATTATGAAGATTTTGTAGCTAAAATTTGGTACAGAGGGGTTTAATAATTTTACCATTGCCAACTCAGGTGTAGAATGCCGCTAACCACATATCGTTCGATTATTAAATATCCCTAGGATCCACACGTCACACTAAATATTTAGAGCTTTCTTTATAGCAATTTATTTGAATCAAGCCAATTTTATTATGTATTTCTAGATCTATATAACATTGTACCGTTATAACGAAAAATGGCTTGTCCTTTTATATTATAGTATAGATACAGATTAATTTAGAACATATGTTTTATTGCTAATTGTTTACAAACACCAGCACTAAAGTAGTATTTATAAAAAATAAATGTTATTTTGATATTTACATACACCTAGAACCCTAAATCTGATTTAAATTTTATTTTTTCAAAAACCTTCCCAGGGATATAACTAATAATTCTCCAAATTTTCACGGAGAATGGATGTACGGTTTTTGTATCCATCGATTACAGACATACACACAGATTTATATTAGTTGATTGTGTTATAAAATAATAAAAATCCAATAATTTGTCATTTTTTGTTGTCTATTGATCTTGATACCAAGTAATCTACCATTCTCGCTAATCCGGCACCCTAATGTGACGGATAATCGAGATCGTACTCTATTAATATTTCCGTTGCCAACCGATAGAGAAGAACGGACCTGATTTAGTTGCCAAGAGATTAACATAATAGGCGATTACTTAAAAGATGTCGAATTGGCTTGGACTCGGACTGAACCATTCCCATGAAGGCTCCCTCTGGATGTTGAATGCCGTTCGCACACTGACATACAAATTCCTTCACCGGCGGAATATTTAATAGATCCACTCTTTCCTTGCATTTCTCAGGCTTTAATCAGTGGCTATATCGATTCTATTCTCTCAGGAAATTCTGTCGTATCGAAATATCGATACTATAGTTAGACACTTTTTAAATTTTTATCGACGTGCTAATAACTTTTGTGGTAATGTTTACTTGAGCATTTCAACTAAAGTATTACTTTTCGATAATACAAATATTTTTGATATATATTGTAAATATCAATAAAGTAAAACAGAAAGAACAAATAAACACTTGAGGTACGCATGATGATATTGAAGGATCAATACAATTAGGATTGATGAATTAATTGCAACTTCTTCAGTTCAGTGAATATTTAACATACGAAACTATTTTTTAAATAATATGAATTCTAATAGAGGTTGTAATTAATTCAGCCATAATAAAAGAAAATTAAAATAATTCTATTCCCATTTAAGTTGTTAAATACTTTAACTAAATTGATTAGTTTAAGAAACAGATCAGAAAAAGATGTACCCCAACATGTTCATAAACCTCAAGATAAACAATATTAATGTAAACATTAACATAGAACTGCCTATTTTTTTAATTTTTTTTTCCCCTTCATTTATTGATATTTACAACTGTACAAAAACATATACATTAAGTAAATGTGTTGATAGTGAATACAATGGCATGCAAATAACTTGTGAAGAACTACTCACTAGTAGCACTTCAATAAAATCTACACTAAAAGGTCTCTAGGCCATCTTCTTTTCAGACGCCTCGGAGGATTATCGGGAATGGAATGGGAAGCAAGTTGGGTGACTAGTGGATTGAAGTGGTTATGGAGCTTACTATGGAAGGATAGGGATCTGTTTTGGGCTAGATCAGTAACATAAGGGACATTAAGGTCTTTATGGATAAGTTTATTGGTCACATAGTAAGGAGCATTAAGGATTTTTCGAAGGATTTTGGATAGCAAGGATTGGATACGAGATGAATTGGAAGGTTTAGTGGAGCCCCAAAGCTCAACTCCGTACGTCCAAATAGGTCTAATCACAGTCATGTAAATGAGTCTTTTATAATTAATTGGGAGCTTTGAACGTTTGTCTAGTAAATGTTGAAGTAGTCTGTAACGGTGTGTGTTTATATAATTTATATGAATCCCCACCACTGCATATATTTCATAAATAGGGGTTTTGAAATTTACAAAAAAAAAATGATTGAATTATAATGTTTAAAATGGCGATAAAAAATAATCAGGCTTTATCGGTGTATCGATATTTTTGGTCACCGATAAATCGTGTATCGACAATCAAAGCTTATCTCTTAAGCTCGAATCCTGACTTACCTACACTTACATAATTTATGTTAGTCACTTTTATAAGCAGTTCAGAGTTAATCCTATTAAAAAAAAAAAAATATTTGCTATCTGTCTTTTGGTCGGTGCTACATTTTCCTGCTATAACGTTTTCTTCATACTCAAAAAAAATGTAACACATAGACATGCTCTTGCTCTACTGCTGTTGCTCGGATCGAAAATTTGACAGCATTATCCTGATCAGAAATTTAATAAAAATACTTTCTTTTTTTTAAATAAACATTTGCTGCTGTGCCCTACCGTTTAGGAGTTGCATTGGTTTGAATAGAAAAAAGACACTTTGTAACGTTTGTCCCCCTATAAACATTATAATGTTTTTTTCACACTAAAAAATGTAACAATTTGACACGTTCCAGCTCTGTTGTTGCTCAGAATCAGAAATTTAATAAAAATATTTTTAGTTCAAAACATTTGTCACCAGTACCTACTGATGAGTTAGATTGATAGAATGAAAAAAGTCATTTTTAAAACCCCTACTTCCTCTTAACTTTGTTTATTTCAAATAATAATTAATTTTTAATTTAATTTGATAAGTAATTGACATAATTTGATCCTTTTAATTCTATATATTTCTCCCCCCCCCCTTATGTTAAGGTTCATTCCGTGTCAAATAAACCAATTTTACATTAAATTTGGACCTTGTCCTCTCCGATTTCAATGATTTTTGGTATAGAAGTTACACAAACCAAGACTAGTAAAAATGTAAAATATCACATTTTTCTGACTTTGATTTTTAAGTTATAAGCTTACCACTGTCCTCAACACTTACGCTGATGACAGATGTGTGTTATCAGTAAACAGTGATCCCTTCTTTGCCTCCCAAACTAGTTTCGAATGCTAAACATTCATCTCCAGTTCTAAAACACATAATAGGACTCCACTTGGACAAACGACTAACTTGGAATCCACACACAAGACTAAAACGACAAGAAACTGCCCGCCGTTACAGACTATTTAAACATTTACTAGACAAACGTTCAAAGCTTCCAATTAATTACAAAAGACTAATATACATGACTGTGATTAGACCTATCTGGACGTACGGAGTTGAGCTTTGGGGCTCTACTAAACCATCCAATTCATCTCGTATCAAATCCTTACAATCCAAAATCCTTCGAAAAATCCTCAATGCACCCTTCGTTATCACCAATAAACTTATCCATAAAGATCTTAAT
Source organism: Euschistus heros (assembly GCA_003667255.2). Taxonomy (NCBI): domain Eukaryota; kingdom Metazoa; phylum Arthropoda; class Insecta; order Hemiptera; family Pentatomidae; genus Euschistus; species Euschistus heros. The sequence goes on from RCWM02000502.1 coordinate 621,218, forward strand.
GTTCCATATGTTGCAGATTCAGCCCGAACCAGATATCTATCCTTTCATAGTAAGCTCCATAACCACTCAAATCCCCTAATTTCTCAACTTGCTTCCCACACTATTCCTGATAATCCTCCGAGGCGTCTGAAAAGAAGATGTGTTCCTTATGTTGCTGATTCAGCCCGAACCAGATATCTATCCTTTTATAGTAAGCTCCATAACCACTCAAATCCCCTAATTTCTCAACTTGCTTCCCACACTATTCCTGATAATCCTCCGAGGCGTCTGAAAAGAAGATAGCCCAGAGACCTTCAAGTGTAGAATTTTTATTAAACTGCTACTAATGAGTAGTTCTTTACAAGTTTTGTCACGTTATTGTAATAGGTAACAGCACATTTACTTGATGTATAAATATTGTACAGTTGTAAATTTCAATAAATTGTTATTAAAAAAAAGAAAAAAAAAAAGTTATATGCTTTTAAAAATTATAAAAATACCGTTTTCTGTCCTCACTCAGTATGTTCAAAATTATGCTATTAAAAGACTATTGCTCCTATAGAGCTAAAATTGGCGGCATTCTTTTCCATTTAAAATGCCCTTTAATTATATATTTCACTTGATATATTTCCCGTCCATTTTGAATTTTTCCTGAAACTAGCAAAAAAAACGGTTTATCGTAGTTCCCAAATACGTACCCTTCGATTTTTTCGAAAAAAAAAAAAAGTATATGTGATTTACACTATAACTGACTAAACGTGGACAAAATTTTAGAATGGGATGAAAATGGGTTCTTGATAAAAAAAAATAATTTACATATTTTTTTAATGGAGAGTTAGTCCAGTTAATAAAATATTATAGAATGCGTTTCTGTAATCCAAGATTTTTCTTCAGAAAAATGTTCAGGGTGGTTAGAATGTAAACATACTAAAAGTCCTGGAATTTTCGGGCCTGGGAATAGGAAGGGGTGGGGACGTGGAAGGTCCGTTTTTTTAGTTTTGCGTTCATATCTCGAAAACGGTGCGTCGTATGGGAAATATGACTATTTACTAAATCTAAACTTATAAAATTTTCTACAACTTTTGTCGAATACACATTTTTCACATTCTGCACCGTTTCCGAGAAATGTGCTTGGCAAATGTGAACATTTAAAAAAAAAAAAAAAAAAATTCTACCTCACGTTTCTGTTAAACTTCCCTCTATATCTTCTATAACGTTTATCCTACGACAAATTTTATTATAAACAATATTGTAGAACACTAAATTTCTTTCAAAGTACACATATATATGCCAATTTAAAAAGATATTGGTTTCAGTATCCAGTCTCCTATTCACGAAAATTTTTATGAAAAACAGGAATTTTTGTCTTCGAAAATAAGACTTAATTTATTTTACATTATCATTTTTACATTAAGACTAAAAGGACAGGAAACTGCCCGTCGTTACAGACTACTTCAACATTTATTAGACAAACGTTCAAAGCTCCCAATTAATTACAAAATACTCATATACACGACTGTGATTAGAGATATTTAGACGTACGGAGTTGAGCTTTGGGGCTCCGCTAAACCATCCAATTCATCTAGTATTCAAACCTTCAAAAAATTCTCAATGCTCCTTAATTTGTCGCCAATAAACTTATCCATAAAGATCATAATGTATCATATGTTGGCTGATTTAGCCCAAACCAGATATCTATCCTTTCATAGTAAGCTCCATAATCACTCAAATCCGTTAGTTTCTCAACTTGCTTCCCACTCCATTCCTGATAATCCTCCGAGGCGTCTGGAACGAATGGCCTAGAGACTTTCTAGTGTAGAATTTTGATTAAAGTGCTACTGATGAGTAGTTCTTTTCAAGTTTTGACACGTTATTACAATCGTTCTTAATACATTTATTAGATGTTTATATTTTTTTCAGTTACACAAACCAAGACTAGTAAAAATGTAAAATATCACATTTTTCTGACTTTGATTTTTAAGTTATAAGCTTACCACTGTCCTCAACACTTACGCTGATGACAGATGTGTGTTATCAGTAAACAGTGATCCCTTCTTTGCCTCCCAAACTAGTTTCGAATGCTAAACATTCATCTCCAGTTCTAAAACACATAATAGGACTCCACTTGGACAAACGACTAACTTGGAATCCACACACAAGACTAAAACGACAAGAAACTGCCCGCCGTTACAGACTATTTAAACATTTACTAGACAAACGTTCAAAGCTCCAATTAATTACAAAAGACTAATATACATGACTGTGATTAGACCTATCTGGACGTACGGAGTTGAGCTTTGGGGCTCTACTAAACCATCCAATTCATCTCGTATCAAATCCTTACAATCCAAAATCCTTCGAAAAATCCTCAATGCACCCTTCGTTATCACCAATAAACTTATCCATAAAGATCTTAATGTTCCATATGTTGCAGATTCAGCCCGAACCAGATATCTATCCTTTCATAGTAAGCTCCATAACCACTCAAATCCCCTAATTTCTCAACTTGCTTCCCACACTATTCCTGATAATCCTCCGAGGCGTCTGAAAAGAAGATGTGTTCCTTATGTTGCTGATTCAGCCCGAACCAGATATCTATCCTTTTATAGTAAGCTCCATAACCACTCAAATCCCCTAATTTCTCAACTTGCTTCCCACACTATTCCTGATAATCCTCCGAGGCGTCTGAAAAGAAGATAGCCCAGAGACCTTCAAGTGTAGAATTTTTATTAAACTGCTACTAATGAGTAGTTCTTTACAAGTTTTGTCACGTTATTGTAATAGGTAACAGCACATTTACTTGATGTATAAATATTGTACAGTTGTAAATTTCAATAAATTGTTATTAAAAAAAAGAAAAAAAAAAAGTTATATGCTTTTAAAAATTATAAAAATACCGTTTTCTGTCCTCACTCAGTATGTTCAAAATTATGCTATTAAAAGACTATTGCTCCTATAGAGCTAAAATTGGCGGCATTCTTTTCCATTTAAAATGCCCTTTAATTATATATTTCACTTGATATATTTCCCGTCCATTTTGAATTTTTCTGAAACTAGCAAAAACGGTTATCGTAGTTCCCAAAATACGTACCCTTCGATTTTTTCAAAAAAAAAGTATATGTGATTTACACTATAACTGACTAAACGTGGACAAAATTTTAGAATGGGATGAAAATGGGTTCTTGATAAAAAAAAATAATTTACATATTTTTTTAATGGAGAGTTAGTCCAGTTAATAAAATATTATAGAATGCGTTTCTGTAATCCAAGATTTTTCTTCAGAAAAATGTTCAGGGTGGTTAGAATGTAAACATACTAAAAGTCCTGGAATTTTCGGGCCTGGGAATAGGAAGGGGTGGGGACGTGGAAGGTCCGTTTTTTTAGTTTTGCGTTCATATCTCGAAAACGGTGCGTCGTATGGGAAATATGACTATTTACTAAATCTAAACTTATAAAATTTTCTACAACTTTTGTCGAATACACATTTTTCACATTCTGCACCGTTTCCGAGAAATGTGCTTGGCAAATGTGAACATTTAAAAAAAAAAAAAAAATTCTACCTCACGTTTCTGTTAAACTTCCCTCTATATCTTCTATAACGTTTATCCTACGACAAATTTTATTATAAACAATATTGTAGAACACTAAATTTCTTTCAAAGTACACATATATATGCCAATTTAAAAAGATATTGGTTTCAGTATCCAGTCTCCTATTCACGAAAATTTTTATGAAAAACAGGAATTTTTGTCTTCGAAAATAAGACTTAATTTATTTTACATTATCATTTTTACATTAAGACTAAAAGGACAGGAAACTGCCCGTCGTTACAGACTACTTCAACATTTATTAGACAAACGTTCAAAGCTCCCAATTAATTACAAAATACTCATATACACGACTGTGATTAGAGATATTTAGACGTACGGAGTTGAGCTTTGGGGCTCCGCTAAACCATCCAATTCATCTAGTATTCAAACCTTCAAAAAATTCTCAATGCTCCTTAATTTGTCGCCAATAAACTTATCCATAAAGATCATAATGTATCATATGTTGCTGATTTAGCCCAAACCAGATATCTATCCTTTCATAGTAAGCTCCATAATCACTCAAATCCGTTAGTTTCTCAACTTGCTTCCCACTCCATTCCTGATAATCCTCCGAGGCGTCTGGAACGAATGGCCTAGAGACTTTCTAGTGTAGAATTTTGATTAAAGTGCTACTGATGAGTAGTTCTTTTCAAGTTTTGACACGTTATTACAATCGTTCTTAATACATTTATTAGATGTTTATATTTTTTTCAGTTGTAAGTTTTAATAAATGTATTTAAAATAAAAATATAACTTTTATATTATCCTTTATAAGGAACCATATCCAAGGTCTATTGGTTTTCCCAGTCAACCTCATATGCCGTGAAATAATAAATATTTTTTTATTACATTTTAAACATTTTAGCGTATATTAAAAATATTATACCTTTCATCATTATACAATCCCGTTCTATGAGAAAAAAAAATTAAATGAAATTCATAACAACAAAAAAATATATTCCATGTGAAAAATAATTTTCATAATACGTCCCTGTGAAGATCCTCTATGATAAAATAAGAAGAGGCAAACCGTTACATTATTAAATATGAGACGAAAAAATTTAATAAAAAAAATGTTGGGCCATCTCAGGTCATCGGGAGCTCTTATGAAAGAGTGAGCCAGAAAAAAAGGTATTGGTTTCAGTATCCAGTCTCCTATTCACGAAAATTTTTATGAAAAACAGGAATTTTTGTCTTCGAAAATAAGATGTTATTTTATCAAACACGGCGAAGATGGAGATTGCTAAATAAAAACTGGCTATTTCACGGAGACTTCAATGCCGTATTAAAACGCTTCGCTGGTTCAACAGTTCGTAACATCGCACCTTATTAAATTTATTTTCAAGATCAATAATTGTTATTTTCTTTTAATAATATCTTTAATAACATGAATCTAGTCCTACGATCTTTGTTTTTCAAATATTTATTTATATTTACAACTGTATAGAATAGAATAAATAAAAAAAATTATTCTCACCAAGTCCCTTAAGAATAACAACTTACAAGGGGAGGGCACACTCAGCCCCTCACGGATCTTGTTGGCAACGTTTTTAGAGGTTCCTGGTCAAAAAATATTAGACATGTATTTTGCCGTTCCGACCAATGGGCCCTAGAAGCCGAGAAAAAAAAAAAAAAAATTAAAATAATTTATTTTATATCTCGAGTTTGAAAAATGATATCGACATGATTCTTGCACCAAGATGTTTAATTTTGATTGCGAATTTAAGGAAAAATACAGCCACTTTATATATTTTGGTTTATGTATATTAAATTGTAAAACAATTATTAGATTTTCAAGCAAATTACCTCTATAGATTTTTTCACACGAAAATTGATGTCAGTTTCTAATTCAGCATCCTAAAAACATTGAAAAACGGTTATTCAACAAAATAAAAAAATATCATTTTTTTCACGCTTTTCGAGAAAAATGAAATTTTTAAACCGATTATTGGTTACATACCTTTAAATCGCCATTACTTTGTCACATGTATTTGTTTTATTGATATCTATATATACATACGTTTCCTAAGTTTTAGGGGTGCTGAAATGTAATTTTGAGGGCTAAAAAACTTTTCTATCAGATTTTACAGTGTAAAAGCTAAAATGCTACAAGTGAAGTGCATTCAATATATTTTTTTTTCTAAAGAACCGACATCATATTCGAATTCAGCATTCCAAAGAACCCTTAAATACGAAATTTCATTCAAATAGAAAAATAAAAATTCGTAAGCTTTAAAATTTGCCTGCCCGAAATGGTAGGCAACTTTTGTTTAAATTGACAAAACATGAATTACGTTTAGACGGTTAAACGTATCAACTTTTTTTTTTTTTACACGAAATATAGGGTGGTAATACGCTTGAAATGACTTTGGTTTCATTATCCTATCTGGTTTCAAACTCAAGCTAAAATTCAAAATGTTTTTCGGATTTTTCATTTTTTTTTAATAGGTTTATGTTGATCGCATTTTACATTTATATGCATCAAAAGAAAACTGAGGGTCTCCTCTTTTCAGCGATACCAACCAGTGAATTGTATGACAAAGTAATGGCGATTTAAAGGTATGTAACCAATAATCGGTTTAAAAATTTCATTTTCCTCGAAGAGTGTGAAAAAAATATTTTTTGATTTTGTTGAACAAGCGTTTTTTAATGTTTTTTAGGATGCTGAATTAGAAACTGACATCAATTTTCGTGTGAAAAAATCTATAGAGGTAGTTTGCTTGAAAATCTAATAAATTTTAGAATTTAAAAAACCTAAACCAAAATATATGGAGTGGCTGTATTTTTCCTTAAATCCGCAATCAAAATTAAACATCTTGGTGCAAGAATCATGTCGATATCATTTTTTAAACTCGAAATATAAAATAAATTATTCAAATGCTATTTTATTTTTTTTCTCGGGTTCTAGGGCCCATTGGTCGGAACGGCTAAATACGTGTCTAATATTTTTTGACCAGGAACCTCCAAAAAAATTGCCAACAAGATCCGTGAGAGACTGAGTGTGTCCTCCCCTTGTTAGTACAGAAAGAAATAGCATTGGTTACATCTGTTCAGAGACATAATGAAAAATAAAATAAAGAAGAAATAATAATATAACAATGATAATGTCTACAAAGATACTAATTAAATATATAAACAGGAAAATAAGAAAACATTCTACAAATGAAATAATAAATGAATTCTTTTGATATAATGCTTATTATATAAAATAGAAGAACCCAAATGTTATATTTATAGTGAGAAAAAAAATTATTTTTATTGGTATCTAACTTAAGCAAATAGTAACGAAAGTGTTCCAGAAAGAGTTAGATATCATTTGATTGAGAACGTAGATTGTCAAGCCTCACCTTGGATAAGAAGGAGGTACGGGAAGTTGAGGAATTTGAATGTTTTCAGAGATTTCGCTTGTCTAATATGAGAAGGAATGTATTTCCATAGGATGATTGAGCGGAAAGGAAAGAGCCCACAAGACAGGATCTTGTGTGCATTGAATTGACTGCAGATCTGAATTGAAGCATATTGTAAATATAGGAAGGATGAAGGGCGCTGATAATTTGGTAAAGGAATGGTCCAAGGAAATGTGGGGTAAAGCTAGTTTAATTCGGAATAGAGGAAGGAAACGTGGTATGCCTCGATATATCGAAGACAAATCTGGCAAAGCAGTTCGTAATTCGTTTCAATCTGTCTTCTAGAACAGTTGAGAGACCACCATAAGCTAGACAACCATAATCAAGGTAAGGGAATATTAGGGAGGATACTAGAAGCTTAGACTGGGGAAGGAGGTGACGGGATTGGTGTAATAATTTAAGTAGACCTATAGAACAGCGGGAGATGTGAAGTGAATATTATGACATGTCAATAATATGTAAAGAACTGAATTGAGTTATTGGTTCAATAACTCTGCATTAGAAGGTCTCTTGGCCATCTTCTTTTCAGACGCCTTGAAGGATTATAGGGTATTGAGTGTAAGGCAAGTTTGGATACTAGTGGATTCGAGTGGGTATGGAATTTACTATGAAAGGATAGTTGTCTGTTTTGGGACAAATCACCAACATATCGAACATTAAGACCATTATGGATAAATTTGTGTGTCTCATATCACTTCTCTTAAAGAATTGAATCTACATGACTGGAGATATAAGATAAATCCTCTGAAGTTCATGGGTTCGACTATTAGGGCGGGTTAAAATTGATTTCTTGACGGAACCACGAAATGAATCTTGACCTTCCCACCATGGCTAGAATAGGTTGGTAACCTGTCCTTCCTGCCCTAGTTGGAGACGTTAAGCCCCAATTAAAGAAAATAAATCACAGCAAATAACCTTTCCCTAGCGTCCTGTCCCTAAAACCTACCTCAACCTATCCTCCTGTATCCTTCGATTACTGCTAAATAGTGTTGAACAATTGCGATACATAACCAAGAAACTCAACTGGAACACTTATACAAGATTGAAAAGACAAGAAGTACGTAATTTCGATCGCTCTAACACTTACCAAAAGTTCAAAGTTTGGACTTATGGTATAGAGTTATGGGGATCTACCAAATCAACGAATGCTCCTTACTTTGTCACAAATGAACTAATCCACAATGATCATTAATATCCCATATGTCGCTGATTTGGCACGAACCAGATACCTTTCCTTTCATAATAAATTTAATACTTACCCAAATCCACTAGTATCTCAAGTTGCTTTCCACTCCGTTCTTGGCAATTCTACGAGACATCTGAAAAGAAGATGGCCTCGGGATCTTTTTCTATTGAAGATGTTTCATTAGACTACTACCAATGGGTAGTTCAATATTTTTGTATTTTTATTGTTTTTGTTTTGTTTTTTTCTTATTTATTGATATTTACAACTGTATAAAATATATACATTAAGTAAATGAGCTGAAACGATTATAACATGTTAAAACTTGAAAAGAACTACTCATCAGTAGCACTTTATTACAAAGTCTACACTAGAAGATATAGAACATTAAGGTCTTTATAGATAAGTTTATTGGTGACAAAGTAAGGAGCATTGAGGATTTTTCGAAGGATTTTGAATTTTAAGGATTGGATACGAGATGAATTGGATGGTTTAGTGGAGCCTCAAAGCTCAACTCCGTACGTCCGAATAGGTCTTATCACAGTCATGTATATGAGTATTTTGTAATTAACTGGGAGCTTTGAACGTTTGTCTAGTAAATGTTGAAGTAGTCTGTAACGACGGGCAGTTTCTTGTCGTTTTAGTCTTGTATGTGGATTCCAAGTCAGTCGCTTGTCCAAGTGGAGTCCTAGACAGCGGATCTGTTTAACAGGGACTAGTGGAATATCTAATATAATTGTAAATTTCTTTTAATAAATGAATTAAAAAAAAAAAAATCTGCAAAGCTAGTGCGTGTCAAAATGTTACATTTTTGAGAGTGAAAAAAAGTTACACAAGAAAACTGTAGACTTAATATAAAGCCAAAAGATATATTCTTAGCAAAAAAAAAAAAAGTAATCGCGATCGCTATGGCAACGGAACATTCGAATGTTTTGCAATTAATCTCCTTGACAACGGTTACTTTGCCGAAGGTAACAAATCTTCGCAGGTGATTCCCGTAGCCAATTCTTTTTTTGTTTCTTTTTCAAACTATAATTATTCAAATAACAACTTTCATTGGATAACCGTTTAATAAATTCGTCATAATCCCAATGACACATATATAAGAGCTATCCTTGCCCTGGGGAAGGCGGTCCGTTAGTTAGTGCCGAATAAAGACCGGTTTCTGCTCTGTCTTGCGCCTCCTTCGACATTTTTCGAATCCAGGAATAGCCCCGAGTACCGTATCTCAGTCAGGGCTAAAACAGAAAAAAAAAAAAAAAATCTCATTATTTAGGTCCCTCATACACTGTCAGAAATATGCCAATTAAAATTTTTCCGTTAGGATTAAGGGAATAAAAATGTTAAAATTGATTAGCTCGCGAGTTATCTGTGTTCCTCATTTGAAGGTTTATTAGCGTTTTTTTCCACTTTAATTATTAATCAATGTGTAAAATTAATTAATGAAATAATTATTTAAATTCACGAAGCTAATTTGTCAAAACGTATTAAACCCATACCATGACTATATAAAAGTAGGGCATAAGTTCGTTTTACACAAAAAAAAAATATCTCAATTTCTCTCTGACTAGGAACAATAGATCGGGCGTGTTTAGCTATAATCTACTTTTTTTTTTGTTTCTTACGTTAGGATAAAAAAGTTAAAATTACTTAAATTAATAACAATATTAAATTAAAAAAAAAAAATTTATTTCAAATAAGCAAAGTTGAGTTAAAATAGCGGTGTCATACGTACACACCTTTTTTCACCGTTTGATGACTCTACCAGGTATGCAAGTTTAAAATGTCGTTTTAATTCCAATAGAATGCGCTCTTAGCCTATTGAAGGATTTGCTTATCTCTAAACGCTATTTTGTTTGTTAGTCATTTGTTTACAAAAGTCAGTTGTTTTTAAGTCGTTTACGTGGACGTATCATACCTTTCTTTGGTGTTAAAAATGTCTAATTTTAAGCCAAATAAAGAGCATTCTTATTTAATCAAAAGAAAAAGGCATCTGAATGTCATCGAATTCATGTTGAGACTTATGGCGATGTTGCTCCAACCGTCAGGACATGTGAACGTTGGTTTCAAAGTTTCAAACGTGGTTATTTTGATGTTACTGATCAAAAACGAGAAAATCGACCAAAAAAGTTTGAGGACTTCGAATTGCAATCTTTATTAGACGAAGACAATACCCAAACCCAACAAATGATGGCAGAACAGTTGAATGTCACTAGGCAAGCCATTTCCGATCGCCTGAGAGCTATGGGAAAGATTCAAAAGGTTGGAAAATGGGTTCCACATGAATTGGACGAACGACAGATGGAAAAAAAAAAAAAACGAAAAACTGTGTGCGAAATGCTGCTTTTACGCCACGAAAGAAAGGGTTTTTTGCATCGAGTTGTAACTGGCGATGAAAAATGGATTTATTTTCAGAATCCCAAACGAAAAAAATCATGGGTAACGCCAGGACAACCATCCACATCGAGTGCAAGACCGGATCGTTTTGGGAAGAAGGCAATGCTGTGTGTGTGGTGGGATCAGAAGGGAGTAGTCTACTACGAGCTTCTCAAACCCGGCGAAACAGTCAATACCGAGCGCTACCGACAACAAATGATCAATTTGAGTCACTCATTGATCGAAAAAACGCCCAGAATGGGCTCACAGGCACGCCAAAGTCATTCTTCAGCATGATAACGCTCCTGCACATTCAGCCAGATTGACTAAGGAAACGATTTCTTCGCTTGGTTGGGAACTCCTACCCCACCCGCCGTATTCACCTGACCTGGCGCCTTCTGATTATCACCTCTTCTCATCGATGGGACACTCATTGGCGGAGCAACACTTCAACAATTTCGAAAACGTACGAAAATGGCTCGATGAATGGATTTCAAATAAAGATGAAGCATTCTTTTGGAATGGTATCCATATATTGCCCGAGAGATGGGCAAAATGTGTAGAAAGCGAGGGTCAGTACTTTGAATAAAATATATTATACTTTTTTTTAAATTACTGTGTATATATTTTAAGAAATAAACGACATTTTAAACTTGCATACCTGGTAAGTTATAAAAGATTGAGTCAATTTTACAATGACTTAAAATTCACTGATTTGCAACAAAATTCACTTTTGATTTTAAAGATAAATAGTTCGCACATGCCCTTACTATATCATATATAATAAATCTTATAGGTACCTAGGTGAACATGAAAAGATTATTACTTTTAATTATCTAATATTATTATTATTTTTTTATATCAATTTATTGAAATTTACAAGTGTACAAATATACAAATCAAGGTCGATAACGGTTACAATAATGTGAAAACTAGAAAAGAACTACTCATCAGTAGCAATTCAATTAAAAGTCTACACTAGAAGATCTCTAATCCATTTTCTTTTAAGAAACCTTCGGAGTATTATCTTAATGGAGTGGGAAGCGAGTTGATGAACTAGTGGATTTGAGTGGTTATGGAGCTTACTATGGACGGATAGGTATCTGGTTTGGGCTAAATCAGCAACATATGGAACATTAAGATCTTTATTGATCAGTTCATTTGTTACAAAGTAAGGAGCATTAAGGACTTTTCGAAGGATTTTGGATTGTAACTATTGGATACGAGATAGATTGATTAATAGTAATATTTAATATTAGTAAAATCGTTTAGTGGAGCCCCATTATTATCTGTAAATAATTTTAAAGTAAAATAACTTTTAGCTCGGTCGCTATCGATATGATCACTTTATAATTATAAAATTAATAAATATAAAAACTTTTTACTATATGAAGTATTCGATAATAATTCCCGACAAAGTAATACGCCTAGAACAGCGCAACTTCTTGAAGACCCTCTTCTCCTATCCGAACCTTGGTAGGACCTAAAGAAGACCATCCACACACAGAAACAAAAAGGATAGCCAAGGTGAGTCTAGAGTCCTTGATCCTTGGTCTTATTGGTCCTGGATGATGAGCGATCACTATGATCACAATTTCAGACATGACTTCACACCGCTACTGCTCTCACCGCAGGTTAATTGAGGACCGAACTATCAAATCCCAGTTTTCTTTTTATTTATTCTTCTTAAGCAGCAGCGTTCTCTAATGACAACTGCATAAAAGGAAACGTATTATTTGGGAGGAAACATTGAAGACAAATAATTATTTTCGGTGAACAGATTATTCGATGATTTATCGCTTTTTCAATTCTTTTAGAAACAAAAGAAGATAAAAAAAAGTATACTACCTTGACCGCCGATGCTCATATGCTTATATTATTTTTTCACTTACCTGTGATTTTTTTGTCTGTAGCAGGTAAATTTAAATAAAAGTGTTTTCTTTTTTTAATTCTTCCAGTAATTTGATTCAATGGCATAACCACTCTTATGATTTTGAGACGATGAATATGTCATTAATGTTCCAATCTAGCTCTGTTAGTGTTGCTCGAATTGAAAATTTTATTTAGTTTATTTTGTAACTTTTCCTAACGAAGCCCTGAGATAAAAAATAATCCCATATTTCATGCATTCTACAATGTGGTTATTGACTGTATTGAATATGGATATTAATTATTGATTATATTAAATGATATTGACAACTTTAAGATTATTATTTGTTACAGTTACTAGCCAGTAGAGGTAACAGGATGCCGACAATTACCAATTTAGTGTTGATAAAGGAGAAAGATATTTTCCAGGACGTAGAGGCTAGGGGTAGACTCATGCGGGTGGGGACCTCAGCTCTACCATCTGCTTGTCCTTCGGTGTCTTGTCTGCCTATCGTCTCTTTATAATAAATCATGTGTTATACTATTATATTAAAGGACAAGGAATTTTTCGTTTGTGATCACTAACCGCGAAATCTACTGAACCAATATGCACCACATGTAACACATCATCTTTATAGTTTCAGAAAGGTTTAGCGATAATAATCTACTGATTTTCAATTAATTTGCTATCAAAAAAGCGATAATATGTAGATAAAAGTGAAGTTTGAAAATTGACCGCTAGGTGGCGATTCTTAAACTACAGGCAAATGTCCCCCGTCCATTAAACTTATGGGTAGTTTACATGAGGTAAACTTCGTTAAAAATATGGTTTCCAAATCGATTTATGTTATGTGAATTAATGATATTTATTTATTTATTTGATTGATTGTCTCTACCCTTCAGGGTCATTGGCAGTCCATCTTCGATTATTTATCTCCTGTATTCGTCCATAAAACCTGATAGCCTTTAAGAAATCCAATAGAGATTTCACTGATTTGTTATCATCTTGTAAGATTTCCTGAAGTGTGTTTGAAATTTTAAATCTCTCCCTTATAGATGAAAGCTGTGGACAGTCTACTAAAATGTGTTGTACTGTCCTGGGTTCCTGACAGTTGACGCAGGTAGGGGGCTCCAAACCGCGGAGAAGGTAGCCATGTGAGAATTCCCATTGGCGATTCTCAGGCGGACAAAATTATTTCTTCCTTTCTAGACGTCCTACAACTTGTTTGCCACTTAGCGGAGCAGTTCGTCTTTACTTGTAACAATTTAGACCTATTTGTTTTCCAGTTTTCTTCCCACTTGGCTTGGATCGAGCATCTTACATGCCACACCCAGTCTTCTTTAGGTGTAAGGTTGATGTTTTTAACAACATCACCGTCACTAATTCTTGCTAACTGGGCTGCAGAATCAGCTCTTTCATTTCCAGAAATGCCACAGTGGGTAGGAACCCAAATAAAAATAATCGTATTGTTTTTCTCTTGAATTTGCTAAATAAGCTCAATAATTTCTAAAATTTTTACATGTTGAGACTGATTTTTTATTGCTAGTAATACACTCATTGAATCCGTGACAATTACTGATTTTTCATGTTCGGCTTCCAGGCAGTGTAGGAGTGCTTCCTTAATAGCAGTTGCTTCTCCAGTGAAAACGGAGCAGACTTGAGGTAACTTAAAGAGACTTACTTCGTTTTCTGTCACCACTGCACAACCCACTACAGAATTTCCACATTTTGAAGCGTCAGTATATAAGATTTTATGGTCCTGAAACTTTTCTAAAAGAAGTAAAAAACTTTTGTTTGATTCAGTAGGGATTGCATTACTTTTTCTGATTTTCTTCAGTGAAATATCAATGCATGGTTTATAATGGCACCAACGTGGTTTTATAATCCTTGGGTAGTGCTGAATATTATGGAGGCTATTACCCAAATGGAATTCAGAGAGCAAGTTGAGTGCTCTTTGTTGGTAATTGCATTATATGCTAAGAACAGGTGATGTTCTATAGGCACCCGTACATATCCTCAGAGCTGTATTGTGGACTACGTCAAGCATTCGTAGAATCGATGGTCGGGCAAAGTTATAAATTACTGAGCATTTTACTACGTAAAGTGGCTTGATAAATCTTCAACAGACACTGTCTATCAGCTCCCCAACTTGAATGCGAAAGGCATTTCAGCAGTCCCAGGCCTTTTGAGCAACTATCCTTGATATGCTTAATATCAATTAATGATATTAATTGAATTTATTTGAGATTTTAGTATTTTAGGTCATTCTACGTCGATTCACATTGTCGTGGCTTGTCCCTATGCTTGGATTTACAATTATGTAAATAATTGTTACATGATAGGGCTAAAATTACTCAACTAATGGGTAGTAATATTAAAATATAATGGTGGAAGAAAATGAAAATGTGTTTTTCAGGATTATAATGCCCAAGTAACCAATCTCCGTGTTATTTTATTCTTGTCCCTATGATTTTTTAACATTGGTTTGCAATTACTAAAAAAAATGATAACGAGTATTCGGAAGGAGTTATTGAATTTTTTTAGTTTTTATTTGCTGTGGCAGGCAGCAGTTTCTCTTGGACGTATCAATTCGTAACCATATGACCATTATACGAGGGAATATCCGAATGCAAACACCACCTCTGACTGTAAGTACGTTCATTGTTCACATTGTCATGTCCACTATAAATCAGTTTAACCAAATATTTATTTGTAACGGGCCTCATGTGTTTTTATAGCAGGCTACGGCCCTCATAATATACTCCCGAGAAAATGCGAAAAAAATGAATAGGATTTCGGCTATAATATTTTTAACCTTATTTTCACATTGTTGTGGCCATCAATAATTTAACATTGTCATGGTATGTTTATAATAAATGCAAATGTTAAGATACTAAGAAAATGTTAAAAATTCATTTTTAAATAATTTTAAGAAATCTGCGGTCGAAATGACTAAAATAATTATTTGGCCACTTGTACGTTATTTTTTTTTTCTTTTTTAACTATTAAGATAGTTTTTGGTTTTATGGACGTTGTCTATGAAGTACTTTGGTCAAACGTTTAGTCATTTTAATTTAGTGTAATTGCGTCATGCAGGTTTTATTTGTTTTATAGAGTCATAATGGCGCGTCAAAAAATGTCTGATGCAGAACGCAAAGCAAAAAACCAGGGGCGGTAATGGGGTAAATTATAAACTGAAATTTTAGAAAAAGTAAAGTGATTCATGTGTTGCTGGACCAACTACAATCGTCTCAGGTGGCCTCCAGGAAGTATCAAATTTGCAGAAAGATTTATCAACATTTAAATTTAGAGTTTTGCAACCTAGAAATTTGCCTGTAGTTTGATCACCTTTAGGCCCAATTCACACAGAACGGACGTGGCGCTTTTGTCTCTTCCAGGTTTGTCCTATTAAAAAAAGTCCGCGCCACGTCTCCGCCACGTCCGTTCTGTGTGAATTGGAAGGTTTGTTTAATAGGAGTGGCGCGGAAGAGACAATAGTCCGCGCCACGTCTCCGCCACATCGCTTTGCCGTCTCTCGTACAAGAAGGGGCACGCACGCCACTTCCTCGCCACGATTTTTTTTTTCTTTTTTTCTTTTTTAGTTAGCTTTCTTTTTTTGGGTAAGAGGTGAATCGGACATAAATACAACATTAATAAAATTTGATATTGGAGTTACATACATATACACTAACAATTTAATAGGGGTGAAACATCACTGATAAAAATTTTTACTTGATTGCTGTTAACTATTACAATACCGTGACAAACATGAAAAGTACTACCCATCAGTAGCACTTCAAGCAATTCGGCAATTCTACACTAGAAGGTCTCTGGGCCATCTTCTTTTCAGACGCCTCGGAGGATTATCAGGAATAGTCTGGGAAGCAAGTTGAGAAGTTAGGGGATTTGAGTGGTTATGGAGCTTACTATGGAATGATAGATATCTGGTTTGGGCTGAATCTGCAACATATGGAACATCAAGATATTTATGGATAAGTTTATTGGAGACAAACAAAGGTGCATTGAGGATTTTTCGAAGGATTTTGGATTGTAAGGATTGGATACGAGATGAATTGGATGGTTTAGTGGATCTTTTTAAATTTAATTTATGAAACAGTTATAAAAAAAAAAAATTATAATTTGAGAATCTTCAGTTGTTGATTAACATTAAATTTCTATCAAAATAACGTATAATTTCTAATATATAATAAATATGTCAGCTGTTACGAGTTATGCCAATAAAATATATCACATGTATAATTTAACGATGATTAGTGAAGTTATGTATTACAAGATGTTATATATTACTAGTTTAATATTATTACTAGCACAGGCTCAACAGCATTTAAAATAGTTTAGGTATGAATTCTTGTACTAACTCCAGCTGTACACGCAATGAAACCTCGAGCAATAAACACGTCTTGTAAATTGGCTCCTTATACAGCCCAGACATGGAAATAAATAAAGTAATAAAAAAAAAAAATCAATAAATTATAACATTTTTTTTTTTCAAAAGATATCAAAATATCTTCACGTTAATGACTTGAATATTTTTATTGGTTATTTATGAATTCAATTAATGCGTTTTATGTTTTTTTTTATTTGTTGCCATATCGGTGGCATCACAAAAGTAACCGTTACGGAAATGTAACTTAACTATACAAAAATTAGTCCAGTTAATAAAGGATTATAGAGCGCGTTTTCTGTAATCCAAGGTTTTTCTTCGGAAACATGTTCACGGTGGTTAAAAAGTAAACATACTAAAATTCCTGGAGTTTTCGGGTCTGGGAACAGGAAAGGGGGGGCACGATAGGTCCTTTTTTTTGGATTTGCATTCATATTTCGAAAACGGTGCGTCGTATGCAAAACATGACTATTTACTTAATAATTGCTAATTAAATTCTCTGCAACTTTTGTTATATACATATTTTTCATATTCTGTACTGTTTTCCAGATATACACTTGGAAAATTTAAACATTTTCGAAAAACACAATTTCACCTTACGTTTTCTGTTAAACTTCCCTCCATATCTTCTAAAACGTTCATCCTACTACAAAAGTCTCCATAAATAATATTGTATAAAATTTCATTCAAAGTACTCATGTATATGTCAATTTATCTCCAACCTGTCAAAAGTTACATTAATTTTAACTTTTCTTGGTAAAACGTACAAAACGTCCTTAACATTTGCCAAGCGTATATCTCCGAAACGGTGCAAAATATTAAAAATGTGTATATAATACAAAATATAGACAATTTAATACGCTTTAATTTAGTAAACAGTCATATTTTTCATACGACGCACTGTTTTCGAGATATGAGCGGAAAACCAAAAAAAGGTACCTTCTGCACTCGCACCCCTCACCCTCCTTCCTGTTCCCACAGGAAACTCTAGGACTCTTAGTATCTTTACATTCTAACTGCCATGAAAAATCTTGGATTACAGAAAACGAACTCAACACGCTATTGGCCTTCATTGACTGGACTATATAGTCCAGTAAAATAAGGGTTTGCCGAAGAAAAACTGCCGAACATTTATTTTCAAAGGGTTTTTATTTTTTTGGGGTGCTGAACCCGAATCTGAATTTTGCTACCATGGCAGACATCGGCTTCATATCCGAAATCGCAAAAAAAAAAACGCCCAAAATATCAGTTATATACAACAGTACGGTTTTTTTTTTAGCGTGCTGGCATGTGTATTTTAAAAGACTTTATTAAAACTTCAGATATATAGTCTAATAGTAAATTTAATTTTGAATAGGACAAATAGTTTCGGAGTTATAGACAAAAGAGTACGATACCATGTTTTCGCGGAGAAGTGGGACTGACTTTTTTTATCTTCGCAAAAAACGGTCCGATTTCAGAGTTATTTTATTTTATTTCGTAGTTACTAATTCCAGCTACAATTTATATTTAAAGACTTTCTTCGAAAAAATCTTGGTTTTCGTGTTATATGTAAAAATAACCGGTATTTTATGCAGTTTTTTTCGATATCAGATATGAATCCGACGTGGTAGGAAATTTCAGATTCGGATTCAGCTCCCCAAAAAACATAAAGATACGTTAAGAATAAAAGTTCGGAAGTTTTTTTCTTGAAAACGGATTTTAGAACCGTATTTTACTGGACTAATATGAGTTATGAAATAATTCTTGGTTGATAAATATTTTTTTTTAAATATATTTTTTTATTTTTGAAGAGAAAAGATTTGACCCCGGTTGGGATTCGAACCCAAGTCTCCACTTCTCTAGCGTAGTGCCTTATCCACTAGGCCACCGAGCTCGTATCCGAACCAGGGAAATTTTTTCTCTTCACTGATCCATACCCCCGGGCACTCGCAATTGCGATGTACAATTCGGGGATGAATGTTCAATTTGAACATTACTTTTAAATGGATCTATTGACGTGCTGTCCTATAATAATATGGACATATAAATAATATGAATTATGTTCTATATGTTAGTTACCGCATGCCCTAATTCCCTAACATCAAGGAGACTTACCCATACATGTCATTTTATTAGTCATAATATGTTGCAATGATATTTTTATTTATTTTATCGTTGTAGTTAATCTGGGTAACGACATCGAACTTGTGCTCCGCCAAATTCGTCAAACCCTGCTGATTCCGATGCTTCACTTTCAGCTTCTTATTTAACGATATCTCTTTCCTTTAAATTCACATGTAAACTTCCATTTCTATAGTTTTAAGTAAGATTGTATTGTTAAGTGTGTTTTCTTATTCCGTTTCAAATGAATTTGTAACCGAATACCACAGTTTCAAAGCGTGGAAGGGTCACTCACATGTATTAAATACAACCATCAATAAAATTTTTATTTTTATTTTTTCAAACTCTGACTACAACACATTAGGATATTTTTGTAGATTATACGCGTTTTCATTACATATAATTATAGTTATCGATTGTCATTAGAACTTACAAAAAAATAAAAATACACAATATTAAATTATGTGCACAATTAAATTGATTGCTACATCTTCATCATAATATCTACAATAAAACAAATATTAAAATTATATAACCTTAATTATATATAGGTGGCTTTAAGACCTGACAAAAAACTAAATAATTAGGGTATCAGCCTAATACCTTCCGTTAGTCCTTCGCCCTACCAACCTTAGGGTACCTTCTACGAGTACATTATCTTATACACATTATTCGCTATAACTCCGAAACCATTTGTCCGATACAAAATTTAATATTTTTATCTAAAAGCTGGTTAAATTTACTATTAGATCCTATACATGTAACTTATAATTAACACCGTGAAGTACCCACACCAGTCAACTGAACATGTCATAATTTACATATTTTGCCAGAACATGCACATTTAGCGTGCTAGCTTGGGTGGTTTACAGGATTTAATATAATTTATATATATAGCATCTAATAGCGAATCAGCTTTGAAATAGCAAAAAGAACTTTGGGATCGAACAAATATTTGAGGAGTTAGAGAGACAAATGTGCCAAAAAACATTTGGATTTTACAACAGGACGTTTTTATTAGCGGGCTGGCATGTACATTTTACGGAGTTTGATTAAAACTTCATTTATAGCTTCTTATAGTAAATTTAATCAGCTTTAAGATGAAAAAAAGTAATGTCGTATCGGACAAATAGTTACAAAGTTATAGCCAAAAGAGTACGACAAAAGTGTTTTCGCGGAGCTGTGGGACTGACGGCAAGTTGGCCAATTTCTCCATTTTTTCCCAACAACGTAACTTCGCGAAAAATGGTTCGATTTCGGATTTCTTTTTTTCATTATGTAGGTACTAGTTCCAGTTACAATTAATATTTGTAGACTTTCTTCGAAAAAAAGCCTAGTTATCGTCTTATAGATTAAAAAAACAAAAATAAAGTTTTTTTTGGCGTTTCTCAGAAAAAATGTCAGAATCAAAGTTGTAGAGGATTAAATTTGCTTTAATTTTATGAATGCGTTTTGGGCACTTAAAGTAAATTTTTGACAAAGAACTGAGGTAAAAATTATTTTGTTTTCGTAAATTATCGATTTTCAATAAAGAATATCTGGAAAATCGTTGGATGTTTGACCAATATGTATAAAAACAATTTTATTGGAAATTTAATTAGCTTTAATTTTAATTTGAAATTTTTTTTCTAGAAACCACCGTTTTCGAGATATAATCGAAAAAACGCAAAAATGGGACTTTCTCGCCTCTCTTTCACCGTTAGCTCTCCCGCAGGGGCGGGGACTTATAGTATATTTACCTTCTAACTACCCCTAACGAAGCTATGAATTCAAAAATTTTCTGATATTCCATGCAGTTTACGATATGTTTATTGTCTGGACTATAAACGCTTTGATTAGGAGATATTCACACCTAAAGATTTTCATTGTTATGAATTATTAAGGCATAATAAATAAATAAAACTTATTTTATTTATTCCAATTACTTTATTCTTTAAATGTAAACATCAAAGTTCATGTTAAATGTTATTCAAAGTATGCTATTGTTTTCTAAATGACATATTGAAGATGATGATGTTTGGAATTATCCCCCTATTCTCTATATCCTGACTACGAAGATCCCTCATCTTCCTCTCCTTCGACCTTTCTTCCACCGCGGGCAGACCTTCAACTGGTGCCACCATCGAGTCGACCAGAAAAACGCTCTCTATCGGCGGCCGTTGACCCTCCATCCTTTGTTTACGTCTCCATCCTGCCTGCTCATCCGGAAAACAGTTCTGAAAATAACTTAGCTGCAGTCTTGCGATTTTTTTTTATTTTTTTTTTGTAGCTTTATGTTTTTAAAAAATAATATATACTTTGTATGAGGTTTCTTCTCTATAAAGAAATAAAGAACTTTTTTTTAGAAACTATAAGAGATTATATCCCTGTCGTCAAAAAGTTGGTAAGGCAAAACGGTAATACTTGCGAAGCAGTGGCTTGCTCCTTTTAACTGTTACTTTTCAGTGACTAGTTACTGTTTAACCGGCGCGCATTCTAGCGGTAGTCCTTCGAAATTAGAACTCAATTTTCCGTATAGCCCCAATATTTTCCAGCCTTTAAAATTTCCTCACCGCTCTTCACTGGTTGCTTTTGCTTAAAAGGCGGACCTTTTAGCAAAAGCAACCACAGAATGTTCATTTAATAATATACTAGATTTATCCATATAATAGGGCGTATAATAAAAAATTACCGTTTTATCAAATTCCAAAGTTCAAAAGTTTGTAAATATCTTATTGCTATTTATTATTCATCAATACTTAATAATCCCTTTAGAGCATTCTCTAAGCTTGTTTTCTAGCACTGGGCTTCTTCAAAAAAAGTCTCAGTTCAGTTATTTATTTCAAAGAAGAAACATGACAGTGTCCTACGAAATTCTCGTAATTTTAAGACATTACTGGAAAAAAAATTTCACAGCCACTGAAGCAACTCGTGAAACTATCAAATATGAAGGGGAAGGTGTCCTTGAAGAGCGCACTGCGCGACGTTGGTTTGAAAAATTTAGAAGTGGAGATACGACGTTGGAAAGGAAGGAGGGCTTCGGGCGGCCATTAATGGATATTGATGAGGTTCTGAAGGAAGCTGTGGAGTCAAATCCGTCCACAAGTACTCGCGAACTTGCCAGGGAGTGTGGTGTGTCGAAAGATACTGTTAGTCGCCTTCTTCTCTCCATGGGGTGAAAAAGACCTGTAGACTGGTACCTCAGGAACTTACTCTTCAACAATCGGCAGAAAAGTTTACAGAACTTCATGGGTTAGAACTCCTGCCTCATCCACCATATAGTCCAGACCTCGCATCTTCGGATTACTACTTGTTTCGATCCATGGCCCATTTTCTTCAAGGGAAAAAAACTTGATAATTTTATGGAAGTTGAGAATGCTGTCCAAGAGTTCTTTGACAGCCATCCCAAGGAATGTTATCAGCGTGGCATCGAGCAATTGGCTAGCAGATGGGTAATGACGGTAGATAACAATGGACTATACTTTGAGTATTAATTGTATTTTATATCAAATGTTTAATATCATTAGGATTAAGGACAACTTAAATTAGCAAAAGTCAAGCTTAACGTTGATAATTATTATTACTTAAATAAACCTAAAGAATTCCATTCATTTGACAATTTGCAAAATTTAATTTTATGTTATTTTGATAGTCCTCCAGTGAAGCTTCGAGGCAGCACTACCATCTTACCCAGCTCTGATACCAGACCATCAGCTTTTCTTATGTCATATTTATATTAAATATATTTATAAATAGTTGAGCTCTATTTAATAGAAACCATAGACTCATCTTAACTAAGAAAAAGGTATATTCTAAGTTCAACGAATGAAATTCAGAAATGCTAGGTATAATTTGTAAAATGCAACTTGGGCCTGGTTGAGAAAAGCTGATTATATTGTGACCAGAAAGCTGAAAGAAGGGTAGTTGAGGACGAAACTACTGGTGAAGCAATGTTGGTGGGTTGCTCGTAAGGAATATATACATCGAACTGGCCTTACATGTCCCCACCAGAGAATATAAGTCTTTGAACCTCCTCTTTAACATAAGTCTTTTAATAGCTTCTCGTCACGAAACAACTCAAACTTGTAAGGGTCCACCTCTGCAGCCACCATGAGTTCACAGAAAGTACCATATTATAAGGTTTTGACATCGATCGTATTTTTGTTTGTTTACAATTATAAGGAACTTAATTTGTGGTCAAAGAGTGCGGCTTAAACATCTAACCTATTTTTTAACTTAGCTTATCTCCAAATACCATATGACAATTAATCTATTATTATTCACTCAATAAAAATTGTAATCGCATTTTTCGCGAATTAGCCGCGATCCAGGCCGATTTTTTTAAATTCCTTTCTTGGCGAGCACCTACGGCCCTAGAGGAAGCTACATATCGAATTTCATTCCAATCCGTTCGGTGGTTTCTGAGATTTCGTGTTAAATGAGTGAGTGGTATTTGACAAATATATAGTAGATTGTTGTTCGTTTCATTAAGATACTGTGTATAAAAATTATAAATTTTAACACTTTTATTCATTTCTTTTCTGGCTATTTTTCCATTTAATATAACAACAATGTTATATTTATCGAATGAAATAAAATTTTAAACATTGAACATTGAGGATCTCTTGCTGAAAGGAGGAAAATCTAGAAGTTTTCATTTCGAAAGGCTTCCGCTAGAAAGCGCGACGGTTAAACAGTAACTCGTTACCGAAAAGTAACTGTTAAAAGGAGCAAGCAACCTCATCGCAAATAACACCTTCAAAACTATGCACTTTCAGTTAGGCATTTTTTATTGTTTTTCAAAATCCTGTAGTTACTCTAAAAATACCATTTACAATAAAATACATAAATGAAGGCCTTATTAAAAGCTCAACTTAACCAATTTTTCACAACACACATTAAATAACTGTTATTTTTATTTTTATAAATTATAATCTAGCAGATGTTTTCTTCTTGCTGGTCTGAATTATTCATTTTAGTTGACAAATGGCGGATGATTCGCTGTTGCTCTTAATGCCGAGAGATGATGAGGCTTACAAAACAAAAAACCGCTCGGAACTTTTTCACGGTTTGATGAGATTATCATGATCGCCGTCCTTGGAAATTCACGTAAAAGTCATTTGTTTGTTTGTATGTTAGAAGAAATTTTATTGGTTCATGTTATGCAACACGAATGTCACTAGTAGAAACGGAATTCGTACAGAATTTGTTTGCTAAATTTGTTATTATGCTTACAAATATATGAGGGTCCGAATGTATTAACATGAAACACTCTTTACCTGTGAACTAGTTGATCAAAAGTAAATCGCTTTTGGGCGTTACGCGTAATTTGATAGTTTCATATTAGGAGAATAAGTGCAATTAGGAGCTCAACTCGTGTTACACAAAATAACACTATCACTATTAGAAAGGTTCTAACGAGCGAGCTCCTTTTGACTTTGTTTCTCCTAATACTAAATACAAAAATTTAGCCTGAATTTGACCGATCTTGCTCGTTACCTATTTTTCTACTGTTGGTTTCTAGGAAAAAGGAAAATGCTAACCTGAAAAAACGTTTATGTGAATATCATGGTCTATAAATGTCTCAAATAATTCGATATTGTAAATCAAAGAGTAAATGAACATATAACAGCATACACTAATAAGACCCAAAATTCCAATTTCGCTATCCATCTAAATGAAAATAACCACAAATTTAATAAAGACTTGGGAGTAAAAATATTACATCAAGTAGAAAATAGCCTAAAATTAAATAAATACTTTTGAATCACTAGAAATAATAAAATCGTTTAAAACCGATCCAGATTTTTGTTTAAATGATCAGATTAACATATCCAATAGCCCCATTTTAAATTTGTTTCCCATAGGAACGGAAAAAACCCAATGAATCATAAGGGAAAACCCCGTTGTAAATCTAAAACTTAACCTACCTGCCCCCCCTTTTACTTCTCACAAATTCAGTGTTTTAGTTACCTCGAAGGTGAGTGCCTATGCTTGATTTCTTGTCTTATCTTTTTTTAAAAAACTTTAGTATATTTAATCTATGTAACATAGTACTGATGTGTTGAAAATTTTATTGTATGTTTTAGAACTGAAGATGAATGTTTAGCATTCGAAACTAGTTTTCAAATAAAATAATCTCAATAGAAGTGGCATTTAATTCATCAATCCTAATTCGATATTGTAATTTAAATTTGATTCTAAATATTGACATAAACTCATTTTGTTAACACTAGAAACTAGTTATTTTTTTGTTACTTAATGTCAATTATTATCATTACTTTAATTGCATAAAAGTCAGAGTAAACAATAAAACAAAAAGGGGAAGTCTCAAATGATTTTGGAATTTGTGTTTTAGGTCAAAAAACGAGTTGTTTTTCGACATTTCGAGCATTTTTTTTTATCATTGAAAGGTTGAAAAACAATTTAAAAGCCTATTTGATTTTGAAACTTGCATTAAAAAATGAAAAAATGACATTGTTGTAGAATTGCTTTTATCATTTAAGGGTTGCATGGGTTGCAGTATGTCCTCAAATTCATTTTTTGCACCCCCCTTTGAATTTCTTCCATCCCAACTTGGGGACAGTTTTTAGATGAACACGAAGAACGAATTAATTAAGTGATTTGAGTGGTTTTGGAGCTTACTATGAAATGATAGATATCTGGTTTGGGCTATATCAGCAACATATGTGACGTTAAGATCTTTATAGATAAGTTTACAAAGTAAGGAGCATTGAGGATTTTTTGAAGGATTTTGGATTTTAAGGATTGAATACGAGATGAGTTGGATGGTTTAGTAGACCCTCAAAGTTCAACTCCGTACGTCTAAATAGGTCTAAACACAGTCATGTAAATAAGTCTTTTGTAGTGAACTGGGAGCTTTGATCGTTTGTCTAGTAAATGTTGAAGTAGTCTGTAACGACGGGCAGTTTCTTGTCGCGTTAGTCTTGTATGTGGATTCCAAGTAAGACGTTTGTCCAAGTGGAGTCTGAGGTAGCGGATCTGTTCAACAGGAATTAGTGGAATATCATTGAAGGATACTGTAGGACAGAAAGTCGTAGGTTTAAGACGAAGAGTGAAGGTTATGTGGTAAGATTTTTTTGGGTTTATTTTGATTCTCCATTTTTGATACCATTCTAGAATGTTTAGGATATGGGATTGGAGTATTTGGGAGGCAATGAAGGGATCATTTTCTTACTGATTACACACATGTGTCCTCAGCGTAAGTGGTGAGGGCAGTGGTAGGATGAGTTGGGATGTCAGCTGTACACACCGTGTAGAGGATGTGACCTAGTGTTAATAATAAAAATATAAATTTATTTCCATTTTAAAATTTATGCGGCCGGTTTAAGATCTGACTATTTAGTGTGATTGTTTCCCAGATAGGAGATATCCCGCACTAATGGCGGCAGTGAACCCCTTCCCCCCTCTCACTCGATGGCTCTCTATTACAATCGATATAATAAAATCGACCTTCTTTACGACTGCTCCTCTAATTTATATTTATTGCCAGCCCCGGGACGCCATCTACCCTGGGTGGCATCTACATTATATTCTTACAAATATTTTATTGGAGCTCTTTATCGCCAAGTTGAAGGAACTTTATAAACGTTTACAATATCTTTACTTCTGTTCTCTGTGTACAAATTTAAATGACGTAACTGAGAAAATTTATTTCTTTTTTTTTTTTTTTTTTTTTTTTTTTTTCAAATTGGACTTCCATCATTAATTAGATTTTTTTTATACCCATTTATTGAAATTTATAACTGTACAAAATATACACATGAAGTAAATGTGTTCATAATGATTACAATAACATGTCAAAACTTGAAAAGAACTACTCATCAGTAGCACTTCAATAATAATTCTACACTAGAAGGCCTCTAGGCTATCTTCTTTTCAGACGCCTAGGAGGATTATCGGAAATGGAGTGGGAAGCAAGTTGAGAAACTAGTGGATTTGAGCGGTTATGGAGCTTACCATGAAAGGTTAGGTATCTGGTCTGCGCTAAATCAGCAACATAAGGAACACATCTTCTTTTCAGACGCCTCGGAGGATGATCAGGAATGGTGTGGGGAACAAGTTGAGAAATTAGGGGATTTGAGTGTTTATGGAGCTTACTATGAAAGCATTGATGTCTAGTTTGGGCTAAATCTGCAACATACGGAACATTAAGGTCTTTATGGATAAGTTTATTGGTGACAAACTAAGGTGCATTGAGGATTTTTCGAAGGATTCCGAATTGTAAGGATTGGATACGAGATGAATTAGATGGTTTAGTCGAAACCCAAAGCTCAACTCCGTACGTCCAGATAGATCTAATCACAGTCATGTATATTAGTCTTTTGTAATTAATTGGGAGCTTTGAACGTTTGTCTAGTAAATAGTCTGTAACGGCGGGAAGTTTTAGTCTTGTATGTGGATACCAAGTTAAATGTTTGTCCAAGTGGAGTCCTAGGTAGCGGATCTGTTCAACAGGGATTAGTGGAATATCATTAAAGGATACTGTAGGACAGCAAGTCATGGGTTTATGACGAAGGGTAAAGGTTATTTGGTGAGATTTTTTTGTATTTAATTTCGATTCTCCATTTTTGACACCATTGTTGAAGGGTTAGGATATGGGATTGGAGTGTTTGGGAGGCAATGAAGGGATCATTGTTTACTGATAACTCACATGTGTCATCAGCGTAAGTGGTGAGGACAGTGGCAAGCTTATAACTTAAAAATCAAAAGTCAGAAAATGTAATATTTTACATTTTTACTATTCTTGGTATGTGCAACTTCTATACCAAAAAACATAGAAATCGGAGAGGTCGAGGTCCAATCTTCTTTTCAGACGCCTAGAAAATTTATTTCTATTTTTTTTTTTTTTTCAAATTAGACTTCCATCGTTAATTAGATTTTTTTTATACCCATTTATTGAAATTTATAACTGTACAAAATATACACATGAAGTAAATGTGTTCATAATGATTACAATAACATGTCAAAACTTGAAAAGAACTACTCATCAGTAGCACTTCAATAATAATTCTACACTAGAAGGCCTCTAGGCTATCTTCTTTTCAGACGCCTAGGAGGATTATCGGAAATGGAGTGGGAAGCAAGTTGAGAAACTAGTGGATTTAAGCAATTATGGAGCTTACCATGAAAGGTCAGGTATCTGGTCTGGGCTAAATCAGCAACATAAGGAACAAACCTTATTTTCAGACACCTCGGAGGATGATCAGGAATGGTGTGGGAAACAAGTTGAGAAATTAGGGGATTTGAGTGGTTATGGAGCTTACTATAAAAGCATTGATATCTAGTTTGGGCTAAATCTGCAACATACGGAACATTAAGGTCTTTATGGATAAGTTTATTGGTGACAAACTAAGGTGCATTGAGGATTTTTCGAAGGATTTCGAATTGTAAGGATTGGATACGAGATGAATTGGATGGTTAAGTCGAGACCCAAAGCTCAACTCCGTACGTCCAGATAGGTCTAATCACAGTCATGTATATTAGTCTTTTGTAATTAATTGGGAGCTTTGAACGTTTGTCTAGTAAATAGTCTGTAACGGCGGGCAGTTTCTTGTCGTTTTAGTCTTGTTTTTGTCCAAGTGGAGTCATAGGTAGCGGATCTGTTCAACAGGGGTTAGTGGAATATCATTAAAGGATACTGTAGGACAGCAAGTCATGGGTTTACGACGAAGGCTAAAGGTTATTTGGTGAGATTTTTTTGAATTTAATTTCGATTCTCCATTTTTGACACCATTGTTGAAGGGTTAGGATATGGGATTGGAGTGTTTGGGAGGCAAAGAAGGGATCACTGTTTACTGATAACACACATGTGTCATCAGCGTAAGTGGTGAGGACAGTGGCAAGCTTATAACTTAAAAATCAAAAGTCAGAAAATGTAATATTTTACATTTTTACTATTCTTGATATGTGCAACTTCTACACCATAAATCATAGAAATCGGAGAGGTCGAGGTCCAATCTTCTTTTCAGACGCCTTGGAGGATTATCGGGAATGGAGTGGGGAGCAAGTTGAGAAACTAGTGGATTTGAGCGGTTATGGAGCTTACTTTGAAAGGATAGGTATCTGGTTTGGGCTAAATCTGCAACATATGGGACATTAAGGTCTTTATAGATAAGTTTATTGGTGACAAACTAAGAAGGATTGAGGATTTTTCGAATGATTTTGGATACGAGATGAATTTGATGGTTTTGTGTTAAAAATAATTTTTACTCACTTTTTGTCTAAAATTTGCTTCTTGCCCCTTCCACGATCGTTTCTTAGAAAAAATGAAAGAATCAAAGTTGTAGAGCATTAAATTAAGTTTTATTTCATATATACGTTTCTGTCACTTGAAGCAAAAGTGAGATAAACAATTTTTTTCTCTCGAAAATTATCGAAAACCATTGAAAGCTCGGAAAATATTCATATGCAAAATTTTATAGGAAATTTAATTAGCTTTAATTTTTATTTGTAACATATTTTACTAGAGTACACCGTTTTCGAGATATGATCGAAAACCCCCCAAAATAGGACAGTTAGCTCCCCCCCCCCCTCCCCCAGGGACGAGGAATATAATATGTTTACCTTCTAACTACTTCTAACAAAGCCCTGAGGTAAAAAATAATCGCATATTTAACGCACTCTACAATGTGTTTATTAACTGGACTAATATGTATGAATTGTTAGTATAAACTGCTCAATAATTGAAGCAGATCACATAAGGAATTTAAGATATTTTGTAATTTTGTTTACTTGATTGATGATATGAATCCAATTGAACATGTTTGGGACAAACTCCAGCACCAATTAATTACACATACGTTCGCCAAGTCGAGATAACTTTGATGAACTTGCTGCCGCTTTAATTGAGGAATAGGCTTCTATACCTCAACATTACATATTGATGTCAATAAGGAGAATGAAACGTAGATGTGAAACATTTATTTAAAGTAGAGTGGATCCAACACTCTACTTTAAATTTTAAAGTGAAAAAAATATATATTGAAATTTGTAAAAATATAAATGTATACCTATATTGTAATTTTTTGGAAACTATATTTTTCTCAAATTTCTTTTGGTGTATTTTTGTTTTTCTGAAACAATTTTTTTTTTTTTTTTTTTTTATCAGGCACTGTATGTTTCCATATCTGCAGCACTGTTGTCGGGAAACGCGAATTTGATAAAAAGGTAAAACTACACATTTTCAATACAATTTACCTTCCCACCCAGCGAAAGTTTGGTCCTTCTCGACAAACATCTAATCAGAGCCACTGCCGCAGAAATGAAGTACCTTAGAACAGTGTGAAGTACAGGCAGAACTCATTAGGAATGAATAAAAGAGAAATGATCAAGGAGTTCGGTCAATATGTGAGATTCTAGAAATGAAGCAGTTGAAAGGGTTTGGACCGAGAACCATGCAAGTTTCTTGAAGCTAGTCCTACGAGATGAATTGGATGGCTTAGTGGAACCACAAAGCTCAACTCCCTATTCCCAAATTGGTATAATTACTGTCATATTATTGAGTCTCTTGTAATTAATCGGAAGCATTTAACGTTTCTCAAGTAAATATTAAAGACGCGTCGTGTTAAGTGTTTTTAAGGACACTGTTTTACAGATCTGCCAGGATCTGGCGTTTTTTCCGAGGCCGAAGGACATCCTTGGCCACTCTCTCCATCCACAATTAGAATTAGCTTTTTCGTCCTTAAGGATTGCTGTTTTAAGTGTTTTTAAGGACACTGTTTTACAGATCTGCCAGGATCCTACGATTTTTTGAGGCCGAAGGACATCTTTGGCCACTCTCTCTATCCACAATTATAATTAGCTTTTTCGTCCTTAAGGATTGCTGTTTTAACGGGTTTTTTAAAGTTATCCGAAGGATAACTTCTTCCATTGTTGTCCTCCAGGATATTGTTTTAAAATATTTAACGGTTTTAAGATGGCGGACCTGTTATATAAAACAAATCTAAGTAAAGCTACTTAAACGAGAAAAAAAACAAAACCCACGAATAAGTATTTCAATAACAGGTTCACACACATTTTTTTTACTAAATGTATATCCAAAGTTTCAAATTTCTGGTGAGTGAGCTCAAGCTGAGTAGTTTTGCGACTTAAAAATATCAAGCGTTTTCGGTTTTTAACTATCGTTTATTCTGGGGTCTTTCTTTCGTCGCGACGGGTAGTTTCTAGTCGTTGTCACCAAGTATGTTGTATGTGAGTTTCAAGATTGTTTTCTGTTGATGTTGAATGTACACATCCGTTAAGATACAATAGTACACCTATGCACATCCTAGATTTTCTTTTCATGGTAAGGAATTGTTTTAAGTAACTATTCCGTACAATATACGTATGAAAAAAATATCAAACTGTGTTATAACATATTTTTTCCTTCATTAGCAATATTTCGTTGTATAGAAACAGCTGCAAATGCTGGATTACATATATCGTACGACAAAACCAAGTACATTGAGAGTCGACAAACCGGAAAAGCCCCTTTGATAACCCTTGTGGAAGAGTAGTGAGAGTCAACCGATTCCGGTGTCTTCGTGAATGGATCCATACCAATGGTAGAGACCTTACCTCCATATTAGGAACATTGATCTGGAAAAGTCGAAAGATCTATCCTCGGGAAAATTCATATATTGAGAGTTCTCTCAGATGGATCCTACAGACTGAAGGCGAATCACGAATTGTACCGACATTTGGAAACAACCAAGACTATTATGCGACGTAGGCGGCTGGAGTACTACGGGCACCTCCTGAGAGTGGACAACAACAGGCTTACCAAGAAGATCTTTTCACTAATTAAAAGCTATAAGACTCCAAGTCTGTGGCTTAATGAAGTGCAAAAAGACCTAGATTCAGCTGGAATATCTGACCTTGATGTGTTGGATCGATCGAAATTTAGAAATATGGTCAAATCTGGGTTCCCACAACCCAAAACTAAGACCAGTCGAAAACCTACGACGGAAGAGAAAAAAAGAAACAGATGGCTGGTCTCATGAAGTATTAAGAACAAAAGAAGGCATCCAAAAAAACTGCGCTCCTAGTTGGGCTTAAATCAGTAATAAATAATTCTCTTGTATATTTCTAATAAAAATAATTGTCTTCTCAAGTCAAATTAACATCGTAATGTTTTCTTCAGCTGAGAAACAAACAATTTTCACCGGTCCGCTCTGGAAGAAGTCGATCCGCCCGAAGACGGGGATTGGCGAGGGCAAATAAGACAAAGAAGTGGAAGGCATCCGTGCGTGGAGGCGGCCGTCACCTTCTCGCCGTTGAATGTCCTTCGGATGACACCCATCCTCCCCCCTAACTTCTATCCTTATTACTGCTCCGTATCATCGAGTTGTTTTTCTTAAACGTCTATTAGAAATAATAATACAAAATAGATAAATAAAATGTAAAAAAAAAAAAAAAAAAAAAAAAAAGAAAAAGAAAGAAAGAGAGAACTCGGATCAACGAACTCCGAGTTTTCTTTAGGAGAATTCCCTTTCATCCGTTTCTCTGTCACTTCGACAGAAAAAAGTAACCTTTAAAAATTCGATTGAAAATACTTTTAAACATCTTTTTGATTCTACTACTGTTGGGTGTTTCTATGAATAATCTGTTATTGATTTCAGGTTTTTTGTAATCCTCATTAATATTTATATCATTTATAAAGACACAAGTGGGCATTAAAACTTTTGCTTTATTATTCAAAATAACGAAAATAATAGAGGAAAAAGCCTAAATATGGGCAGCCTATTTTGTTTTTGATTTAAAGTTACGTTTAACTAGTGGTGGCTAAGAAATACTGGACCCGTTACTTTGTAACAGGTATGGAGTGACTGAATGGCGTCCCTGTTACCGATATTCAGAAGTAACAGGTACGAGATACTTGCATACTCACTTCAGTACTAGTAACAACATTCATACCTATTACCTTCGTACTGCATACTACCCTAGTCTAGGGTTGGGCGATGGTCGATAGTTACTATCGATATATTGATAGGACGTGCCTATCAATGGTCACTATCGACTGTGTCGACTATCGATAGATCTTTTTTACCCTCAAGTTTTGAAACTCTCGGAATTATGCTGATCTGTCTCTGTCCAGTGTCGAGTTTTTTTGAAATTGAATTCAGAATTCCTAGAGCGCAAGTGTTCTCTCTAAGATTAAGCCAAAGGAAAGCAGAACTGCTAGTTTTTTTTTCCGGGAAATATGTGGCTCAAGGAGCACACTTAATTCTTGAAATTAACTATTTTGTTATTTTTCTTTTCTGAAAATTAAATTTGTTCATTATTATTGTAACCATTTAAATTGTATATACTTTTTTAAAATTTAAATAAATTATTTTTTTTCTATGTTTATGATAGAATCTTATAATTTATAATCCTGCAAATTTCAAATAGTAAGTAGAAAATTGAATTTAATTAAATTAGTTGAAATTCTTTATTGAATACCTTTGGAAAAAAAGGAAGCAACTATCGAAAAACTATCGATAGCAATCGATAGTTCTCAACCGATAGTATCGGCCTATTGATAGTGCTAACTATCGACTATTGCCCAACCCTACCGTAGACTAGTATTTCTTACTTGTCATCTCTACCTGTTACCAGATACTCGTTTACCTAAACCAGTATTTTTACTTCCTCCTCGTACGAGTATTTCCTGGTAACATATCAGCCGGTCTTCATTGTATTAGACACACTTACATTCATTTTTATCTTATTATTGTTAATTTTAATAATTTGAGACAAGTAACAGGTATTTGAAAAAATACAGATCTTTGTTTTTCATTAACAATAGCAAGTTCCTTAAAAGCGAGAAGGCAAAACAATGATTAGCATAAATTATTTCATTTATAAAACAACAATTTACGTTTGCTTGGTGTATGGGGGGGGGGGGCTGTCTGCTGAGCTAGAGATGAGACTAAGGAGACCAATGAATTGTTTCATAAGGTTTATCTTTGGGGCCGACATACGGTCTCACGTATCTTGCTGGTACAAAGAGCTATGGTGGCTTTTCCTTGATTTTCGCACTTTCCTATTCCAATCATTAAAAACCGATAATCCTTCCTATATCCTAGAGCTACTTACTTAGCGTTCTTCCAATCACCACCTGAATACAAGATCCCAACCTTCCAACCTATATACCCCCTCACATAGAACTGCCTCCTTTGAAAAATCCTTCGTCATCTAAGCTACCTATTTTTGGAATTCCTTACAAGATCCCAACCTTCCAACCTATATACCCCCTCACATAGAACTGCCTCCTTTGAAAAATCCTTCGTCATCTAAGCTACCTATTTTTGGAATTCCTTACCTATCCATATTCGCAAAGCCTCTTCCTTAATTTCTTTTAAACATCTTCTATTTATCCATCTCCTCGATCTTCAATCTTCCATAAAAATGTAAACAATATGTAAATGTACATGAGTGTGTTAAAATTTTTATTGTTGATTGTTTTTTTTTTTACTTAAATTTAATATTTATTTTTTTGTTTTTTTATTTCTGCTATCTTATTTTTTTCTCATTATTCAATTGTAATACTGATGTGCTGATTTAACTAATCTCAGCCAGACAATTGTACCTTTTATTGCGCACTTTAATTATTTTTAGGGGACAATCTGTCCCAGAATAAAGTTTATTTTTCATTTCATTTACAAAAATCTTTCAAAATAGCACCTGAAAAATTGGGGTGTAGATATGGTCCTCTCTTCAAAACAGTCAGAAAATAGTTTAAAACAGGATAAAACAATTCGAAACGATACATAGTTCATTTATTACAGAAAAAAAAAATTACAGTAATCGCTACTACAATATTATTCCTGCGTTAACAGAAAATGATTTATCTTTCTCAAAATTGATAATGCCGTAGAGTTGAAAATTGAATTTATGATATTCTTTCCTCAAATCCAAACCTCATGAATTATTTAAATGTATGAGAACGGAACAAGATTAACAATGTCTAAAACAGTGTTAGGTCTCTCTGATAGAATTAAATCGGTAAAGGACGCCGCCTATAGGCCTATAGGAACTACAACATCAACATCTCCAGGTGTGTAAGGTGTGTATTAGCTATGTAAATCTACCTCCTGGAGGCTAGTTCCAAAAATAGCTGCTGGAGTCTGCGGGCATCGAGTTGGCTGGCCTCCAATTATAGTCTGTATCTTCTTCTCACCTCTCTCCAGGTATTTTAATTCCACTTTGGCTCAACACCTGACTCAGGTATTCGTGTGTCTGTGTACCGTTATCGCGTATCTAGGCAACTGTACACGCAGTCCAAGAACTTCGGATTTAAATTTTGAAAAAATACAGGTCTAAGGATGCTACTTGAGGTAGTTAGTAGATGAATTAATTGCCGCTTCTATTGGAATTATTTTAATTTGAAAACTAGTTTATAATAATAAAAAAATCATCATCAGTTCTAAAGCAAACAAAATTTATTAAAACAGCAATTTCCTACATAGATTCTATACAGCGTGAGTCGTTCTTACACACACACAAAAAAAACAGGGTGAAACTAGATCAAAAATGTAGAAAAATGCCGCAGACCTTTCTTTTCAATTCCAACCCGTTGCAGATATACGATAATTCACAGACTTTTTTTGAGGAAACCACGTTTTTTGCCTTAAAACCTGTAATATCTCCACTTTGTTTAAATACCACATTTTCGGATTCAGCATTAAATTGCCTATAAGAACATAAACTTTTGACTTAAAGAACAGTTTGATCTTCACCTTATTTAGGGAAGTTACAATGTATTATAATACTTCTTTACTCACCGATTTTCGAAAAAAAACTATCCACAAAACTGCAAATCTCACAAAAACTTGCAAATTTAACTAAGTTTCATATGGAAAATCAATTTAATGATCTGTATCGATTTCATGGAAAAATTTAACTTGAAAACCGCAAAACATGGTATTTTTATTTGGCATACAAATCATTTACTTGTCTAAATAAGATATTATGATATTCGCTTAGTGGAAATATGCATTTTAAACATAAACTTGTTTATTGGAATAAAAAGCAAAGCAAAAAATTATTGTTTAATAGAAAATAAAGGAAAACTCAATAAAGTGACACCAGATCAAAGGATCATTTATTTATTTATTGTTATTATTTAGGATTTATTTTTTTAGATTTTCAAATTTCAACTTTGTTTAAACATTTTTTTTTTTTAAATTTTGGCCACATTTTCAGATCTAGCATTAAATTTCCTATAAGAGCAGAGTATATGTAACCTTGATTTTTACAAACTAGGGACCAAAAGACAAGCTTGGTCATCAAGTTACAATGTCTTATAATGCTTCCGATTTTCGAAAAAACTATCCACAAAACTGCAAATATCACAAAAACTTGCAAATTTAACCATATTTCATACATTATGATTAAATTAATAATTCCGTATGGATTTCATGGAGAAATTTACTTTTAATACTGGAAAAACATGGTGTTTTAATTTCTAGTAACATTGTAACTTCCTAAATACGGGGAAGATCAAGCTGTTCTTTAGGTCCCAAGTATGTAAAATTCAAAGATATATGTACCCTGCTCTTATAGGAATTTTAATTCTGAATCCTAAAATGCTGTTCGAAAGTTGAAAAGTTGAAAACGGAGATATTACTACTTTTATGGTCAAAAACGTGGTTTCCTCATATATATATATCTGCAACGGATGGGAATAGAAAGGTGAGGTCTGCGGCATTTTTCTACATTTTTGATCTAGTTTCGCCCAATTTTTTTTTACACTAAGAGATACTAGTTGTATATAAAATACAACAATTAAATGTGATGATGATTCTAAAAATGACTCATAAATGTGTCAATTGCTTGAAAGCAACTACTCATTGGTAGCACTTGCCACCTCCGAGGTTTATCTGGAGTAAGTTTCCGGTAACAAATGGAATCTTTGTGGATAAGTTTGTTTGTGACGAAGTAAGGAGCATTGTGGATCTTTCTAAGGATTTTGAATTGAAAGGATTGGATACGAGATGAATCGGATGCTCAACTCCATACGTCCAAATAGATCTAATTGCTGTTGAGAAGCAAGTTGAGAAATTAGTTGATTTGAGTGGTTACGGAGCTTACTATAAAAGAATAGGTATCTGGTTTGGGCTAATTCAGCAACATGTGGAACATTAAGATCTTTATGGATAGTTTATTGGTGAAAAAGTAAGGGGCATTTAAGATTTTTTTATGTACTTTAGATTGTAAGGATTGGATACGAGATAAGTTGGATGGTTTAGTAGAGTCCCAAAGCTCAACTCCATACGTCCTATCATAATTACTGTCATGTAAATAAGTCTTGTGTAAGTAATCGGAAGGTTAGAACGATCGTCAAGTTAATGTCGAAGGAGTCGAAATTGGATATTTTAAATTATTTCTACTACACATAGAATCGTATATTATTTGAATAGTGTGAATATTTTTGAGTTCAACGTATCCGAAAAATAAAAAAAAACTCTCAGCTCTCAATTTCTTTGACCTACCGTTTTTTCGACGGCTATTGATGGGGCACGCTGGCTAGTCACGGCTTGGAGCACGTGTTGGAAGCCCAAACTCCCCGCCCGATACAAAATACGCTCGAGGATGAGCCGTTTTTTGTTAAAGCACTCTTTATAAACCTAATAACTTATACCGTATGCAAAACAGGATTCGCTCTGCCCCTACCGGATCCTCCGGCAACTACTGTATACTAACATTACTTGCCCCCGAAATAGATAAAACAAAATAATATCGATGTATACTTGTCGATTCTCGGTTCCATCGATTCTTGAGAAAAGAAACGGTATCGATAATCGATGTTCCAAAGTCGATTCCTGGGACCGGTCTATATCGCTGACGTTGGCAATATTTTTATTATATGTTATTACGTTATTGTTATACATCATTCTTCTTCTAATAACCAAGCCTCTTTTTTACAGAATTAAAAAAAAAAATCTCATGTTACCGCAAGCTTAACTTCAGTTTTTTTAAAAACATTTTCTCGTTAAAGGAAAGTAAAGAAATAAGATTACAATCTCTAAAAAACGAAATAATACCATTTTTTAAATAAATTTTTGTGACAATATGTCCAAAACTAAAGAATTTTTTCTTCATTTTTTAACGGTTTCGATAAGGATTTTCGAATCTTAAACACAATTAAAACAATGTTTAGTGTAAGATTTAGTAACTTTGTCGATTCCTTATTGATAAATGAAACCTTAGAATGTTTGCCTTCGTAATTAAGAATTGGTGAATTGAATCATATTATTCTGCATTGTCTGATTTATAATTAGTAATCATATAGTGTATAGCCAGCTTTCGAGAAATCCCAGCTAAGAGAGAACTGCGTCACTAGAGTCAAAATCCAGTGGAAACTGATGTAGGATAGTCAGAACTCCAACATACATACATATTTCCAATTAATTTATAAGTCTTATAAGTACTTTAATTTATATGTCCATACTCGGAAGAAAGGGGAAAAGACCAGGTATCTCCTCATTCCTTCCCTGTTTAAATTGGAGTTTTGTCGCTAAAACTTTATTCCTAAGATTACTAACAATTTCAATTCGCTAAATAAATGAAAATAAAAAAATTACAATTAAAATTATGAAAACATACTGAAGTTATTAATGATCCAAACCTTAAAACTTAATTTTCTCGAAATGCATTCCCAATGACATTCCCTGGTTATGATCTATGTATATATATCTGTGTGTATGTATAGCCAGCTTTCGAGAGATCCCAGCTTTCGAGAGAACTGCGTCACTAGAGTCAAAATCCAGTGGAAACTGATAGAGAGCGCTATAGCATAGTCAGAACTCGAACATACATACATATTTCCAAAAGGTCTCCGTGCCGTTGCCGTTTTAATCTGCAAGGAGAGTTATAAGGATGTGTGGAACTGGATAATAATTGTACCAGAGGGTTGGGATGGGAGGAAAGTTTTGGATGGAATTTAGAATATTTTAGATCTATAAGTTCGAGGGCGTTAGGAATGTTGGAATCATTATCACTACAGGATTAACTATGATATTTAGAATAAAGGGCTTTTTTTTTAGTGTTTTCCTTCCAGCAGTAACCCTGTTGGAAGGTTTTTTATTTATTTTTTTCTGTACACACCATACTTGTACAAAGTATACAATGTACATGTAACTATTATTTTTAAATTGATTATAATTTTACATGTGTTGAAAGGTTAATATAAAAACTTTTCTTTTTTTTAATAACAATTAATTGATATTTACAACTGTACAAAATTTATACATCAAGTAAATGTGCTGTTAACTATTACAATAACCAGACAAAACATGAAAAGTACTACCCATCAGTAGCACTAATAAAAATTCTAAACTAGAAGGTCTCTGGACCATCTTCTTTTCAGACGCCTCGGAGGATTATCAGGAATAGTGTGGGAAGCAAGTTGAGAGATTAGGGGATTTGAGTGGTTATGGAGCTTACTATGAAAGGATAGATATCTGGTTTGGGCTAAATCAGTAACGCATGGAACATTAAGATCTTTATGGATAAGTTTATTGGTGACAAAGTAAGGTGCATTGAGGATTTTTCGAAGGATTTTGGATTGTAAGGATTGGATACGAGATGAATTGGATGGTTTAGTGGAGCCCCAAAGCTCAACTCCGTACGTCCAGATAGGTCTAATCACAGTCATGTATTTTAGTCTTTTGTAATTAATTGGAAGCTTTGAACGTTTGTCTAATAAATGTTGAAGTAGTCTGAAACGACGGGCAGTTTCTTGTTTTTTTAGTCTTGTATCTGGATTCCAACTAAGACGTTTGTCCAAGTGGGTCCAAGGTAGCAGATCTGTTCAACAGGGATTAGTGGAATATCATTAAAGGATCCTGTAGGACAGGAAGCCCTTAATGGGCTTGGCCCTTGGGCTTACGACGAAGGGTAAAGGTTATTTGGTTGTGGTTATGGATTTATTTTGATTCTCTATTTTTGACATCATTCTAGGAGGGATAGGATATGGGATTGGAGTGTTTGGGAGGCAATGAAGGGATCATTGTTTACTGATAACACACATGTGTCATCAGCGTAAGTGGTGAGGACAGTGGTAGGATGAGTTGGAATGTCAGCTGTATACTCCGTGTAGAGGATGGGGCATTGGATACTAACTTGAGGAACGCCGGCAGATTGGGTAAAGAGGGGAGAATAGGAATTTTTATGGTTAATTTGAAAGTTCTATCCCTCAGATAGGAACGGATAATTAGGAAGTATGTTGAAGGAAGGAATTTGCGCAGCTTGTAAAGCAGTCCTGGGTGTCAGACTCGGTCAAAGGCCTGTTCCACGTCGAGAAAGGCTCCCGTGCAGTACATTCCGCGCTCCACTGCGGAGGAGACAACGTCCACCACACGATGGCATTGCTGAATGGTGGAGTGTGATGTTCGGAATCCAAACTGGTGATTCGGGATTAATATAAGTACTAAAGAAGAAAAATTAAATAAAATAAAGAACAAGAAGTTATATAACATAAATAATAATTCAAAATTCAATAAAATCAAGCTACAAAGTTATGTAGAGAAAAGTTTATGAATATTTAGTGGTTTAGAGATATTTCATATTTATATCCTCTATTTTAATGATTGAATTTTTAAGAAATATTTTGAAATCTTCAAATAAATTGTTCATCAAACATTGACCATCCACCGGCCAATGTCCTAGTTTCTGTACTGTTTTTGTCTGTAGAATAGTTCTGTAGTCAGTGAGTTGTCTGCATTCATATATGAGGTGGTGTATATTTTGTTCTTGAGTGAAATCACAAGGTCATAGGAAAGAATCTCTTATTTTAAATCGATAGAAATAACTATTTACTGCCGATATGTACTGTGATTGTATTGTGTAATGTAAAACTTAGTCTATGAGTTTGATTTAATGTAGGTCCGTAAGTCTGGAATGAAGTTATGTAGATGTCTTCCCTTGTGTGTTGTGTTCCAACGTGTCTGCCACTGGTCTACTGCTTGTGTTTTTAAGTGTTCTTTAGATATCAGGGAATATGATAGAGAAAGGGAAAGTCCCTTTTGCAGCCTTGTCAGCCAATTCGTTCTCAGCTATTACGGAATGCCCTTTTATCCACTTGGATGAAATTTGATTGTTACCGTCAGTTTGTAAATGTCTTAGAAATGATCTTATTTTTTCAATGATTTGATTGTGACAGTGTCTGTTTTTTATCATGTATAGAGTACACTGACTGTCCGTTAGTATTGTAATAGTTTTATCTTTTGTCCTCAAATTTTGAAAGTATTCTACAGATTTAAGGATGCCGAATTTTTCTGCTTAATTATTGCTACATTCTGGGCCTAATTTATACTTTATTACATCTTCTAAAATTTTGTTTTTAAAAATGAGGCTAGCACAGCCTACATATTCGCCATCCTTGCTTCCGTCAGTATATATCTCATAGTCTGTGGAGTCAGTTAAGCATTCAGCAATACAAGGAAATTCTTCTGGGTGGGCAGTCGGTAGTATGTTCAAATTTGTTAGATTTGAAATTTTCGTATCCAGTGTTTATGGATAATATAATGGAATTTACTTAGATTAGATAGGTTAGATAATATACTGATGGAGATCATTTTCATAGAATAAAGAAAATTCATCATCATTCATTTTCATAGAAAAGAATCATCATCATCATAAAATAAAGGGCTGTATTAATTCACATGGACATTTCTAACAACCAGGTTACTGATATGTTTTTGTTTTCTAGGTCAAAATAAATCACTCCTAAGCCTTATTGTTAGCTACACTCAATCGATTTCAATATTATGGAAATTCTAACTAACTTGAGGTCTCCGAAGCGCCTGAAAAGAAGATGGCCTCGGGACCTTCTTTTGTAAATTCCATTAGAGTACTACCAATGGGTAGTTCTTCTACAAGTCTTAACCGTGTTATCATATTGCATTGTATACAGCATATTTACTGAATGTATTTTCTAATACAGTTGTAAATTTCAATTAATAAAAGATAAAAAAAAAAAAAAAAAAAGAAAACTTGAGGTACACTATGATGGTATAGAAGGATAAATACAATTAGGATCGATGAATTAATCGCCATTTCTATTTTTATTGAAAAACTAGCTTCGAATGCTAAACATTCATCTTCAGTTCCGAGAAGATCTAAGAGATATCTAAGTCTAGTCGTAAAGACTTTGGGGTGGTTTAATTGTAAGATTTTTTTTGTCTTTTTCAGGTTGATATTAAATCTATATGCATATTCATCGGTTGCTCATATGTAGGGCTGTGAAATTCATACATTTGCATATTTCTCCTAACTAAAACATATAATATAATCAAAATATATATGTTTTGAGGCATTTGGAATAAATTTGAGCTATTTTTAATTTGCATATTTGTGCACATTTGTAATCCCTTAATCTGTGCATTTGTATTTTCTTAAATTTTCCATTATCATGGGCCACCGTGCATTGTCGAATGCAGCGGATATATCTAATTTTAGCATCAATATGTTTGATTTAGATTGGAGGGCCGAATTAATTATCTGAACGGTTTTGAAAAGGGCATCTATCGAGCTTTTTTGAGGCATAAAGCCGAATTGATTATGACTAATGATGTCATTTGTCGTTAAATGGTAGCTTAGACGACTGTTTATAATTTTGTCTAAAACTTTTCCCATAATGGGTAATACTGTTATCGGTCTAAGTTTGTTAGTACCCTGTTTAGGTATTACATGTAAAGTTCCTTTTTTCCAAATCTTAGGAACCTTTTCTTGTAACCAAATAATTTTATAAAGTATTTCCTTAATCGTTTATCACTGAATGTGATTTAGAACTCCTCAAAGAAGTAAAGAAGACGACCATCGACGTGGAGCCGATCTCATTGATGTTTAAAGTTTTGTTTTTATTTGTTTTGTGTTTATTCACTTATGTTTTGTGTTAGTTATGAAATTTTCACTTAATTTTGTTTTTTTTCTTTTTTTACATTGCTTATTGTACCGATTCAAAATTCAACATAAATACTTCAATGTAAATTACTTCTAAATTTTAAATATTTAATAAAATACTAAACATGTTAGATACATGTAATATGCTAATTGCATGGAGCATGTACAGGTATCTAAATACACGCCCCTAATACAGGGTTACTGTAAGAGGGAAAACAAGAAAAAAAAAAAAGAAAAAAAATTTGTGCACATTTTGTCATAAATGCATATTTTTACATATTTTGAACTAGACTTGCATATTTATCTACATATCCGTCATATCAGCATTTTATATTTGAATTTTTTTGTTACCGAGCAGAAAAAAATAAAGTATAGATAAAAACCGAAAAATAGCTGTAAGAATTCCTCCCATTAATTTTTTTCGCCTAATCAATGCGTTTGAATGAGTCGAAGTGATGATTCTTCGGTTTCAATGAACTTTCGATCGTATTTGCTTCTCTTAGAATTGTTTAATCCGGTTAATTTTTCGTTTATACTTCGCTCAAATACGTAGAATATTATGACTTCACTTTTCATCTCACCCTTCTCCTTTCCATAATTCCATTACACAGTCTCTCACACAGTGTTCTCCGAGACATATCATTCGTAAACTGTACTTTTTTGTAAACCTAAAATACCGAAAGTCACTCCTTCAAAGACAAAAGATCTTGTTGGAAAGTGCGTAGGTGGTGAGCTTTCAAATAAGACTTTCAAGAGTGATGGAGATGTTTTATATTTATATGATGTAGAGCGGTCGTTTAGTGTAGAGCGTTTCAAATCTATTTTGAGGCCCAATATACGATCTATTTTGTTCTAAAACCTGAAAAAGTAGTTGTCTACAATTCAAATCTACAACAGTGAATAAGTGGCATGAATAAGTCGGGAGAGTTTCTTTACGGTCGTTGCTTATTGTTTTTGATGTTTATTGTCCTGTTTTAAAGTAAAAGTATTTTGGTTGTGATTGTTGTTTAAGTTTTCTGGAAATTTATGTTATGATTTTTTTCTTCCTAATGTTCCCTTTTTCAACACAATTAGTTATTTAAACTTGAGTTTGTACTTAAGTATAGGTATGTATTGCGATTTTTTTATTTTTTTCAAATAATGCAGATAGTTGCATATTTTCGGTATTTAATTGCATATTTTCACCAATATCTCTGCATATATATGTGTCTGATGTAATATATCTTAAGATCTCCTCAGAACTGAAGGTGAACATTTAGTTAAGGAGATGAATTTGTCAGGGGTGCAGTCATGCAGGTTTTTATCCACCATGCGCCCCCTTTCATATGTTATATTAGCCACTGCCACCCTTAATTACTTTCTGCAAGTCATTATCCCCCACTCCCCCTTTTCCCTGATTTTATTTTTTAACAGTCATTGTTAGTCAAGCCTTCATCTAGACTACTTCAGTAAGTCCATTTATTTTAATTTCTCATATTTTCTCAACCTCTTCCTTCGTTTATTGTTATGCCAACTTTATTATTTTGCTTACCTTTCTATTTTATCATTTTCCTTTTCATATAGATCCCTTATACCTTTTTTAATT
Organism: Euschistus heros; assembly: GCA_003667255.2. NCBI lineage: Eukaryota > Metazoa > Arthropoda > Insecta > Hemiptera > Pentatomidae > Euschistus > Euschistus heros. The sequence continues at coordinate 665,587 of RCWM02000502.1, forward strand.
CCTAATAAAAAACATCTGTTAATAAAATTGTAACATTAGTTTGTATTGTTGTATTAGTTTACAAAATTTTTAAATTTATATTATTCAATTTAAATTATTTAATTACTCTATTACAACTGTATCTTCGACTAAACTTCACTACTATTTTGTATTCAATTATCTAGTTAACTACAAATTTTTTTTTTTTTTTTTTTTTTTGTTTTTTTTCATTTTTAAATTATGTTTTTTATTTTTTTTTTTTTTTTTAATGTTAGTATCATCTTGGTCACATCCAATTTTTTGTTATTTTAGCCCTGATGAAGACCTGCAAGGCAGGTCGAAACGTTGGCACGCCAAAATATAAGTTTTTCATTTAAAAACTGGCTGTGTTTATTCAACCTTGACTGCACCCCTGACAAATTCATCTCCTTAGTTAAAACTAACAGTCAACAATACAACCATCATCGTGAACATTTAGTATTTGAAGCTAGTATTCTAGTAAAATAATCCCAATAGCAGAGGCAATTAATTCATCAAACCTAATTGAAATTCAAATTGTAACTGAGTAACCGAAGTAAGTAAACAGTAAACGGAACCTGGCTGCAGATTCCTCAGGATCTGCAAGTTGGATGCTGCTGACCTCCGGTTGAACTCTTAATAGCAACCATAAGAGGAGGAGCTAAGAAGGACTGATGGGAGGGAGAGAGTCAAAGACTTTTTGTCGCTCCTGTAGATTTATTGTCACTATATCTCACTGGAAGGATACTAAGGACCTTTTGTGGCTCAAGCGACTCCTGCCGCACAAAAAAAAAAGCGAAAATAAACAAAAAACGTATTAGCGACAGAGAGCAGGTATAGACTTTGGTCGCAGGAATTTAGGCAATCTGAATAAATATCCGGTCCGATATGATGGATAGCTTTTGCGGGGGATTGTATAATTCGGATTAGGTGGGTACCTGACCCTTCCCCAGCAGAAATTCACCACCGCGATAATACACCTGTGAACACATATGTCACGTCCTTAGTCTTTTGACAGATGGGACTAGGTTTTGACAGATGTTTTGTTGAGGAGAACCTGTAAACAATTTTTTTTAACAAAACACCTTTGTGGTACTGCATAGTTACTTAAAAACAAGTTAATGTTATTCTACAAGAATTATTTGAACAATCATTTACAACTTCATTGTCCCGTCTAAATTATAAGAACACCAGCACCCCGAGTGGCGGTTTTGTCCGCTCTCATAAATTTAGATAATTTGAACTAATAATTGAAGCTTTATGTATCTATATTTAAAAAAATACAAGCCATGTTTCGTTTGTGATCACTAACCGCGAAAACTGCTGAACAAATCTGTACCAAATTTTAACCACACGATTTTTATAGTTCAAACACACAAATATAAACCAGCGATATACATGGATAGGTAGAAATACCTTAAAACAGACTCATCTGCCCATAAATTAACCGCAAAACTTGGTATTCTTCAACACGATCTGCAGTCAGAAGCTATTGGCAAAATTGAGGTCTATGTTCATTATCATTGGATTTAAAACCTTACATTGAAAATCCAATAAAATAAACCTTAAATAATAATAATACATAAATGTAATAATCTAAGATCCTTTAATCTGGTGGCACTTTATTGACAGTTTTCCTTTATTGTCTATTAAACAATAATTTTTTTTTTGGTTTTTAATTCAATGAAGAGTTAATATGTTTAAAATGTCTACACATTTCTAGTAAGGGATTATCATTATGTTTTATTTACACAAGTAACTGATTTGAATGCCAAATGAGAACACCATGTTTTTTCAGTTTCCAAAGTAAATGTCTCCATGAAATCGAAACAAAATCATTACGTTTAACTTGTCATTCGAAAGCTTACTAAATTTTCATGTTTTTTTTTAGATTTGATGTTTTGTGGATGGTTGGAAAAACGGTGAGCGTTGAAGCAATATAAGACATTGTGACTTCCCAAAAATAAGGTGAAGATCAAGCTGTTCTTTAGATACCAAGTTTGTAAAATTCAAGGTTACAGGTACTCACCTATTATAGAAAATTTAATGCTCAATCCGAAAATGTGGTCAAAATTTAATTATATTTTAAACAAAATGGAGATATTACAGCTTTTATGGACCAAAACGTGGTTTCCTTAAAAACGTCTTTGATTTATTGTATATCTACAACCGATTGGAATAGAAAGGTGAGGTTTGCGGCATTTTGCTACATTTTTGATCTAGTTTCACCCAATTTTTTTTTTTTTTTTTACACAGAAATACTCACCCTGTATAAAAGGACAAGCCATTTTTCATTTGTGATCACTAACCGTGAAAACTACTGAACCAATATATATCAAATTTCGTCCACATCATCTTTATAGTTCCAGCATGGTTTAGCAATAATAAAATTTCAAGATTTTCAATAAAATTTCAAGATTGTATTGTCATAACAAGCGATAAGGATGTGGTACGCAGTCAAGTTTGATTATCGATCGATAGTTAGCGAGCACAATTCGAGCGAGGTTACAAGCTAGTATGTGCAGTTAAATTGAAGCGTGTAAACGCAGGTTTGAGGTTTGCAGAAGCCTAAAATTTTGCCTTGAGTAAAATCTGTCGGGACAGAAATTCGACTTGAAATTGGTGTGTTGGCATGAGGTGTGTAAACGATGCTCAAGCCTAGCGCCTGCGCATTTTACATTCGACCACCTGTTCCATACCATAATGTGTACGATTTTTTGCGGCCGAAGGACATCCTTGGTCGCTCTCCTTCCCCACTAATTAGTTTTCGTCCTTAAGGATACTACTTTAAGATGGCGAAATGACGTCGTTCTCCACATATATACATATATTATTTTTCGTCCAAATGGATACTATTTTGAAGTATTCAAGGATTTACCAATTTTATTTGTTTTCGTCCTTAATAATTCTATTTCAAGATGGCGGTAAGATATCCTTAGCCACATATATAATAGTATTCGTTCTGGAGGGTACTGTTTTGAAATCTTTCAGTATTTAATGGTTTTAAGATGGCGGATTCCTAACATACATATATAATGCTGTACTCCGCACCACATATTTCCCTGATTCCTGGAAATTATCAATAGTTAAAATGATACCTAAACCCAAAAAGCCACCTGAGCTCCCATCCTCATACCGTCCTATTTCTCTCTTGCCAATCATGGGTAAAATCCTAGAGAAAAACTCATTTTAAAACGTTTGTATCCTATCCTAGATTCCCATCATGTAATCCCAGATCACCAGTTTGGATTCCGAACATCACACTCAACAATCCAGCAATGTCATCGTGTGGTAGACGTTATCTCCTCTGCAATGGAGCGCGGAATGTACTGCACGGGAGCCTTTCTTGATGTAGAACAAGCGTTTGACCGAGTCTGGTACCCGGGACTGCTGTATAAACTCCGTCAATTCCTACCTTCTACATATTTCCTTATTATTAGATCCTATCTCAGTGACCGAACCTTCAAAGTAAACCATAAATTTTCCTATTCTCCCCTCTTTACCCAGTCTGCCGGAGTCCCTCAAGGTAGTATCCTAGGTCCTATCCTCTACACAGTGTACACAGCTGACATTCCAACTCATCCTACCACTACCCTCACCACTTACGCTGATGACACATGTGTGTTATCAGTAAACAATGATCCCTTTATCGCCTCTCAAACACTCCAATCCCATATCCTAAACCTTCAAGAATGGTGTCAAAAATGGAGAATCAAGATAAATCCAAAAAAAATCTCACCAAATAACCTTTACCCTTCGTCGTAAACCTACGACATCCTGCCCTACAGTATCCTTTAATGATATTCCACTAATCCCTGTTGAACAGATCAGCTACCTAGGACTCCACTTGGACAAACGTCTTACTTGGAATCCACATACAAGACTAAAACGACAAGAAACTGCCCGTCGTTACAGACTACTTCAACATTTACTAGACAAACGTTCAAAGCTCCCAATTAATTACAAAAGACTCATTTACATGACAGTGATTAGACCTATTTGGACGTACGGAGTTGAGCTTTGGGGCTCTACTAAACCATCCAATTCATCTCGTATCCAATCTTTGCAATCCAAAATCCTTCGAAAAATCCTCAATGCTCCTTACTATGTGACCAATAAACTTATCCATAAAGATCTTAATGTTCCATATGTTTCTGATTTAGCCCAAACCAGATACCTATCCTTCCATAGTAAGCTTCATAACCACTCCAATCCACTAGTCTCCCAACTTGCTTCCTCCTCCATCCCTGATAATCCTCCGAGGCGTCTGAAAAGAAGATGGCCTAGAGATCTTTTAGTGTAGATTTTATTGAAGTGCTACTAGTGAGTAGTTCTTCACAAGTTATTTACATGCCATTGTATTCACTGTCAACACATTTACTTGTTGTATATTATTTTGTACAGTTGTAAATATCAATAAATGGAAAAAAAAAAAAAAAAAAAAAAAAAAAAAAAAGATGGCGGAAGGATATTATTATTGTCCGTTGTAGGAATTAATAGTTCTTCGTCACAATTTGCCATTTTCAACAAAACAGAGAGGTTTTCACTTCAAAACTGTACAAGCAAAACTGAACGTGTAAACAGCATCGACTTGTTTGCACAACTGGCTTGATATGTAATGTAAACCGGCAATTATATAGGGCTATAAATTGCCAAATCAAAATGTCTATTCCTTTCTTTACAATATTGTGTATAAAAATATGATTCATTGGCCTTTAGTTGGAAGCACTGATAATGCAGTCCATTATATTCAAGCGTTTCTTAATTGTCTCTGTCTATCTGAATTAACAACTCATATATTAATATAAAAATTTGATGCCTAATTATGCCTTTACGTAATATTCAAACACCTAATCAATACAATTTTAACCATGTTTAAAATTACTGATTACACTCAATTGTATACTTTACTAGAGGATTTGGCAAAGGTCGATGTTGGGAAGAGGGGCTTACCTTTATTGGCTGCCTACCACTGTCCCCTTTCCAGCCGGTTCTACAGCGTCCTTAATTATTAAAACATATGAAATAACAAGAAATTGGAAAAAAAATATAAAACAAAAGAAAATAATCCTTTCCAATCATGTAACAGATTAATTATATATATTTACAAAAAAGAACAAACCAAACAAACAAAAAAAATCTTATGGAAAATATTCAATTAAAACAAATTTTACAATTGAGAACAAACTTACATCTATAAATAATTTATAACAAGATAACTAAAGTTTTGTAAATAGAAAATATCATTTAACCTTAATATATTGAAAAATGACAAATTAAATAAATGAAATGTTTAAGATAAAGTTCAAGCAACTCACGAAGTGAAGAATAATTATTTCAGCAACTCACGAAGTGAAGAGTAATTATCTCCAGATCTTCATTATACGATGAAAGAAGCGAAGTTCAATACGATTGCTCTAACTGTAGCGGGTGATGCACACTTTGCCATTCCATGATCCAAATACCATCAACTGTTGGCACGAGGTGCTCTCTTCTATCGTTAGAAGCCAAGACTGTACAAGCCAATAATATGAGGTGCGATCTTTATAACATCTAAATCCAAAACAGTCGATGTAAGCGGTTGAAACGATGCGGTCAGAAGTTAGACTGTGGATGGGATGTAAGCGGTTAAAACGAGGTGCGATGTTCTTGCGATCAGATGCCAGACTCAACTATTTTAATAGTGTTGTGACTGGACGTCAAAAAAAACATATGTTTTATTTTTAAACAAATGACTAACTACAATAAATGAAACTTATCACCTAAAATTGACAAAATAATATTCTTAACTACAAATTCATTTTTGGTTTTCATAATTGGAAAGGTGAAGACAAAATCAGTAATTAAAATTAAAGTTGACTCTTTTTGAAACTATTAAAATGATATACTTTTACACCGCGCCTAAACAGAGGCGTCGACCCCTACGCGCGCCCAGAATACCTTTTATCGATTCTACTCTTCTTCCGATTTATTTCGGTGTTTTAGTCGCTACTTTTCCAGGGGAAAGGTTATTCTCCTTTATTTACGGAGAAACTTTAAATCCATGTTCAAAGTAATATTAACTTCTGTTTACCTTCTAATATGAACATGAGGAATAAGAAAATAATAAAGTGGAAATAAAAAAATATCAAAATATAAGACGCTAAATCAATTTGAATTAAAATTATATTAAATAAGAATTAATATAATGCTAAACCACAAAATAATGTTAATTCCTGATAAACTTTGCAATGTGAGGGGTGAGGGAAGTGTAAATAACAAATTATAAATATTTGAAAGACAGAACCCTTAAGTATTTATTTGACATAACTCCTATTTATTTAACATTTGTAGATACATGTTTCGGAGAAAATGCTACATCATCAGGCTTCTATTTTTTTTTTTTTTTTTTTTTTTAATACATTAATCTACAACATTACACCAATAGTTTTACAATTATATAATATGTAATTTACCTCTTAATATGTTATTATTTTCACATTGTCCATTCTCCATGTTATAAGGGATTATTATAATAAGACAGAATCCTTATTGAAAGTTGAAATTTCTGCTATATTTTCTCAAGGGAAGTGGAAATAAGAAAATATGAAACCTATGATATACTTTCTCACATTTATTTTTAGATCGATATGTTTTATTGAAATAATTATACAATCTGTCTCACTTTAATCAACAATCTGTCTCACTCTGCAATAAGTATTATGGATGACAAAGAATCCATTCACAAAATATTCATACTGAAATTTTATCATTGAAATTGATACAGCAAATAAAAATATATAAAACACCAAATCCATGTACAAATTAATGTTCTTAAGTTTCGTAACACTTTTACACATTAGATAAGAGGAAATAAGAAAACATAAATTGATAAAACACTTAATCCTTTATGAAACTCATTTTGTTAACTTCTGTTTCACCTATTTACATTTAAGAAGACTAAATATCAATATAACACACTAAACAACACAATCCAAGTTGAGACTGTAGAAGTGACATGTGAGGTTATAGGAAAGAACTATCGATAAATGTGAAGCTCAAAGTGAAGCGTAAGGATCGAACTGGTCGGTGTAGCGCGGGTCAAGCCAGTTTGGTGGCGCCTCATAAGCCGACCGTTACTGAAGATTTTTATTGATAAGCAAATGAAATTAAATTATTAGTTAAAATTATTAATTAAAAGGTCGTTTAGTTATGAGAGCGACGAGGATGCTAGTTAGATATAATTGGACCAGTCATTTAGACAGATTTTGTTCCTATATCAATATTCCAAACTTTCATATCAGTATTTCCTCTTCAACAGTTGACATTACTCCATCGTTTTACTCGTCTCACACGATACATAAAATAAATACTGAATGAGATTTTCCTCTATTGCACATAGAAATATAAAATGCAACTCTGCAGAAATTCACCCGCAAACAAGATGCGGCCGATGCGGTTTTCTCGAAATGTTGGGAAACAAATAAACGAAAACGAAAACCACAAATCTGCGAAACGTTATTGAATATCGATTCAAACCAGGAGTTGTATATCGATTTATTTATCTTATTTATGGTCAAAGAAATGTTTATTTTAAGTTAAAATATGAACTAGACTTTCCTGAATCTTGTATTGAATCTAGGGCTAGAAATCAAAGATGTTAATATTCTCATATTCTCATGTGAAAATAAACATTATAAATAAAAACATAAAGTCAACAAAAACTCAAGAATGCAATCAGGAGTAAGAAAAAACTTTTTCTGAAGTGCTGATGTTCTGACCTGTCTAGCAGGTCTTCTTCAGGCCAAATATTACAAAAAATAGACATGACGCTACACAAGAACAAACTAAACTAAATTACAAATGGACCTTTAATGTTGTAATTACATAATTAAGGATGACATAGTTATTATGACATAGCAGAATAGTATATTTTTTAATTATTATAGCTTGAGCTTTGGGGCTCCACTAAACCATTCAATTCATCTCGTATCCAATCCTCACAATCTGAAATTCTTCGAAAAATCCTCAATGCTTCTTTCTTTGTCACCGATAAACCTACCTATAAAGACCTTGATGTTCAATATCTTGCTGATTTAGCCTTAAAAAGATACCTATCCTTTCTAAGTAACCTCCACAACCGCTCAAATCCACTAGTTTCTCAACTTGATTCACACTCCATTCCCGATAACACTACGAGGTGTCTAAGAGAAAGATGGCCTAGAGACCTTTCTAGTGTAGAATTCTTTTTGAAGTTCTACTGATGAGTAGTTCTTTTCAAGGTTTGACATGTTATTGTAACTGTTATTAAATCATTCGGTACTTAATGTATATATTTATACAGTTATAAATTTAATTTTTTTTAAAATATTACAGTGGAATAGTAAAATAAGGCCTTGTTTATAATGGTATAAATTTTCCTTTATTTTATACCTTATTATTCTTGATTTCTCCTATCAAGGAGTATTTAAGTAATTTAATAATTCATTTAAAATAGCTTCGCTCCTCTTAAAACATTTATTACATAGTTACATGTTTCGGGACCACCATGTCCCATCTTCAGATTGAAACAATGTTCAACAATATCTTTCACTTTCATATAAACAATAAATCAAAATGAATCACTTAAAACTAACAATCCAATCAACAATAAAAACAATAATATAATTTACTTAACATTCTTCTGGTGTGAACCACCAAGTCCATTGTGCCAATCTTCTATTTTTTAATTTGTCTATATACGTACGCCTCACAAATTTACGGAACTGCTAAAAAAACACACATCCAAAAAATACAGACTTTCCAGTCCAAAACTTTAAGACTCATTACACAATCACCCTGGTATGTCAATAACAAAACTTTACACACAGACTTACACATACCCATGGTACAAGATCACATCCAGACTTTATATAAAAGACTTCACGACAAACTTCACGGACATATCAATAATTTAATACAAAGTATGGCCTCCATAAGCTTGCCAGATAATACCCAAAGGAGACTAAAAAGGAGTTTGAGGGATCTACTCCGTTGAAACTGATTAAATATCATGTTCATGTTAGGAGTAAGTACCGCTGGGTGCTGTCCTCCCTCATGGTCTGACATGCCAATTATCTTTTATACAACAATTTATCACATCTGTTTGTTGTCACATGTTAAGTGACAGGTGTGGATTAAACAAATAAAGAGAAAAAAAAAAAAAATTGGTCTATTATATTAGCATAAATTGCTCTTTTTTTTCACTATCTGTTTTATAGTTTATTGCTTTATCTATTGTTTTATTTATATATATCGCCTCTTTTATTTTTCTATAATGTGTTTTTAGAAATATTGCAACATGAAACAAAAACACACAATAGAAAATAAAGGAGGCAATGGATATAAATAAAACTATAGGTAAAACAATAAACTATAAAACAGATACTTACAAGGGGACGTTTGCAGTTGTAACTCACAGATTTGAATGCCGATTTTTGTGTGAGTAGCAGGGACCTATAATAGTGCAAAACTAGAGTTATAGCCGCCAATGAGCATTAGGAACCGAAAAAAAATATAAAATATGAAAATCACGTTTTATTTTTTTTCTCAGCTCTCAGTCAAGATAGAGAAATGATTCTTTCACGTTTAATTGAAGTTATGTAAGGTATTTGATATAAAAATACTTTCGTTATGCTCAAGACAACACCCGGCTTTAGGGTGCTCAAAAACTCTAAAAAAATGACAAAATTTCAAGGAAATCCGCTGTAAATTAGTGGAAACATTTTTTTTTATGAAAAACTGACCTCAAATCTCGATTTAACACACCATAAAACCCTTACATGTGAAATTTTATCAAAATCAAAAAATATTGATTTTTTACCCCTTTCGAGGAGGTTAAAATTTTGAAGTTGAGATTTCATCAACATTTTCTACCGGCCATAACAACTGCTGTGTTCAACCGATTGCAGTAGCATCACTAGAATCAGCATACATTCTGCTTTTTATCCATACCTATAACATTGGATTTACTCCCGATTTTAGTGGACAAAAACTGATGTGAATGAAAAAATCCAAGGTCAGCTATAACTTGAGATATTTCAATAAGGGGAAATCCTGCGACCTCCGGATTTGGGCTAAACTATGCAGTTTTAAGGCTTCTAGATGACCTTAAAATTTTGTCTTAATCGGTTGCGAAATGTGTGAGATAGCGCAAATTATTTACATTTTTTCAGAAATTATTAACATAATTTCAGAAGCCTTAAAACTGCACAGTTTAGTCCAAATCCGGAGGTTGTAGGATTTTTTCTTATTGAAATATCTGAAGTTATAGCTGACCTTGGATTTTTTCATTCACATCAGTTTTTGTCCACTAAAATCGGAAGTAAATGTATGCTTATTCTAGTGATGCTATTACTATTGCAATCGGTTGAACACAGCAGTTGTTATGGCCGGTAGAAAATGTTGATGAAATCTCAACTTCAAAATTTTAACCTCCTCGAAAGGGGTAAAAAATAAATATTTTTTGATTTTGATAAAATTTCACATATAAGGGTTTTATGGTGTGTTAAATCGAGATTTGAGGTCAGCTTTTCATAAAAAAAGTTTCCACTGATTTACAGCGGATTTCCTTGGAATTTTGTCATTTTTTTAGAGTTTTTGAGCACCCTAAAGCCGGGTGGTGTCTTGAGCATAACGAAAGTATTTTTATATCAAATACCTTACATAACTTCAATTAAACGTGAAAGAATCATTTCTCTATCTTGACTGAGAACTGAGAAAAAAAATAAAATGTGATTTTCATATTTTATTTTTTTTCTCGGCTCCTAATGCCCATTGGCGGCTATAACTCTAGTTTTGCACTATTATAGGTCCCTACTACCTACACGAAAATCGGCATTAAAATCTGTGAGTTATAACTGCAAACGTCCCCTTGTTAGAAAATAGGAACAATTTATGCTCATATAATAGACAAATTAAAAATATAAGATTGGCAACTTAAAATAAGGAATGAACCCTTGAACCCTAATGGTTGAAGTATTTTAAATGAACAGTGCAATGAACTTGATGGTTCACACCAGAAGAATGTTAGGTAAATTATATTATTATTCTTGTTGTTGATGGATTGTTAGTTTTAAGTAATTCATTTGGATTTATTGTTTATATGAAAGTGAAAGATATTGTTGAACATTGTTTCAGTCTGAAGATGGGACAAGGTGGTCCCGAAGCATGTAACTATGTAATAAATGTTTTAAGAGGAGCGAAGCTATTTTATATGAATTAATACTTTATTATTATATTTCTTATCTTTATTGCATTATATTGTTTGTTTATTTTTTTGTTGTTTTTTTTGTTTTACTCGTTTAACGTTTTTTTCATCCTCAAAATTTGTAACATTTTTTTCACACTCAAACAAATAATATTTTGATAGGCTTTATCTCTGCTTGTAATGCTCGGATCGAAAATCTTACAGATGTTTTCCAATCAGAAATTGAATGGAAAATATGTTTTGTTATATAACATTTGTCGCTGGGACCTACCAATATAACTCCATTGGTTCGAATGAAAAAAATCACTATTTGCCTACATTTGTTGTGCTGGAGATTTATGAAATTCTTCAGCTTTGTTGGTGTTCGGACCGAAAATATCCCGACAGTTTCCTTATCATAAAGCCGGCTCCACACATTCGTGTTATGTCATAACACGCAACACGAAACAGCCATGCTCGTCAAAGATTGGCGAATGTGTGGATGGGCACTCGGCTCGTGTTATGTATTATCATATTGTTCCAGATCCTGTTATAGCCGTATAGTTAGCTCCACACATTCGTGTTATTTCATAACACGCAACACGAAACAGCCATGCTCGTTGAAGATAACGAATGTGTGGATGGGCACTCGGCTCGTGTTATGTGTTATCAAGTTGTTTCTACTCGTGTTATGGGTGTATCGCTATAGGAGGCGGTTTTTAACACACATCAAAGGAAATTTGTTTCCCCATAACACAAACCGAAACAGAGAGAATCGCTTATTCACAAATTTGCTTAGCAACAGCGAATAATCGAGAAACCCAGTTAATCATTATTAGCAATAATAATTGTTTTAAAATGAACTATTAAATTTGATAATAAATAACGTTAAGTAAGCGATTTAAAAAATATATAATTTAATTCGATGGCTAATTTTATACATTTTGAATTGAATTGGACTATATTAAGTGTATTGTTTTACGGTAGCATTTGTAATGGGAAACTACCTTGTTGACAGAGTTTTTTCCGTCTATTTAATTAGTCAAGAAGAGATTTTCGTAGCTTATCTTCATTTTTGCTCTTAGTTCAGTCTGAAAGTAAATAGATCATGACGTAAATAATGCTTATGCAAACTTTATTAACACCTGAGATAATGTGATAAAGAAATAATAAGAGCTGACTGTAAGGAGATTAAGTAGCCTCGCATTAAAAAAAATGGTATTTGAGAGACTAAAGAGTCCTGAAACAATGGCAAAATAAAATATAAGATTTAAAAAAGAGGGAGACCGAAGGATAAAACTCAATTTCTCCTAAACTGGGAAGATCATAGCCCAGACGATTTATACTTCGAAGGATACCAGCCTAAAATAAATGTTTTTAAATACAGCAATAGATACTTGTACATGTTTTTAAATTAAAAAAGAAACAGGAAAATTCCTGCCAATTCTCTTACTCACTTTTAAAACGAACAATGCAATTTTTTTCCTCTAATTCGATTTTGTAATCTTTTCCCGTTTCTAAAAAAAGTTTGTCTTCAGGTACAGTTTAGATATTAAATAAAAGTTAATTAAATTTCCTTTAAATTCTTTCTTGAAGAAATTATTGTGAAACCAGTACTTTTGTTAGAATGCGGCCGAGAACTTGACTCAACGGAAAATTTCCAAATATTGTGAAATATCAATATTTTTTGGAGAACTGTATTTCCGCAACCAATTAATCTACATAGCTGCGGTTAGAATTAAATTGTCACACATTTAGTACTCTTTAATATAGTAAATGCTATGTCAGCAAATTTTCATATTTTAGAGATATAAATGAAAAACGAAAATAGTGCTACAATTCCGCGGTTTATTGAGTACTACGAACAACCCACCTGATTTTGAGGTTTGAAAACTTGGATTTTAATTATCCTCATGGGTCCTAACAACATATTAAAAAATGGTAGATACGTGCATTTTTAATAAACTTGGCTTATTTTAGTAGGTATGTGTTATGACATAACACGAAACAGGTTCGGCGAACATTGTTTCGTGTTGTGTGTTATGACATAACACGAATGTGTGGAGCCGTCTTAAGACTTACATATAAAAGAAGCAGATTATAGTTGGTCATATCCAAGATATATTGTTTTTCCCAGTCAGGGAGAAATTTAGTTTACTATTTTCTTATGATGGTAATATTTTGTCAGTAATATCAGTTATAAAAAAAAAAAAAAATAATAACAAAATATTATATATAATTGTAAAATTATTTTATGAGTTCATTAGCTTTAAAAGTCAGCGGCAGTATCAGATCTCTGATAACTATCTCCTTTAGTGGCGGGTTAATTACATTATTATAAGTTATTTATATCCAGCCGTTTTATGTTTTCTAACCGACGTAAAATATTGTCCTAGTCTCCCGTAGTAATAAAAATTAATAAAAAATTATACCCGAGCTAGAGAGAGACCTCAGAAAAATTACGAGCATATGCAAATAAGACACGTCTAAACGAGAATTTATTGATTATTATTTAAGACCCGATATATTTAGCGAAATGTCGGTAACGAACTATTATAAGCGATCATTGCTAGCGGAATAACGAGTGGCTCTTTTGCGCACATTTTGCGCGCTAATAAACGCGCAAGATTAAAAGGATAACGTGAAGACTTATAGGATCACTTTCTTCTGAATCCTTATCCAAGCTGGACTTAATGTCCGTCATAGAAAACTGATTAATTACGCATTTGAAAGAGAAGTTTTTGTTTTTCTTAATTTATTTTAATTCTAGTATCCCCCGCTGCGGCTTCGTCCGTTCTCATAAGTAAAGAACTTAAATAATTTTAACTAATAATACAGTTCTGCAAAAAATAAATATAATAAAAAAAAAAAAGCGTTTACTTGAGAAATTGTTCCTGATTTTTAAATTACCATGTGTACTGAATTCGAATCTAAAGCTAAAAAAAATTTTCATAAGGTTGACTGTGAAGTATAGGAGATGTAGATAGTTAGGGTAGGCAGTCATAGATACTCAGCAGATCAAAATAAAATTGTTTTTATTTTAATTGTTAAAGCCAACGTTTCGACTAGCATTGCAAGTCTTCATCAGGGGTTCAGGTAATGGTAAACAAACAAACTGAACAACAAACAAATTTCAGTTTGCTTATTTACCATTACCTGAACCCCTGATGAAGACTTGCAATGGAAGTTGAAACGTTGGATTTAACAATTAAAATTAAATAACAATTTTATTTTGATCGGCTGAGTATATTAGAAAAATCTAAAATAGTGTATTTTTTATTTTATTTTTTTAAATTTCTTTTTCCTCACCACTTACGCTGATGACTCATGTGTGTCATCAGTAAACAATGATCCCTTCATTTCCTCCCAAACCCTCCAATCCCATATTCTAAACCTTCAAGAATAGTGTCAAAAATGGAGAATCAAAATAAATCAAAAACAATCTCACCAAATAACCTTTAGCCTTCGTCGTAAACCAACTAATTCATGTCCTACAGTATCCTTTAATGATATTCCACTAATCCCTGTTGAAAAGATTCGCTACCTAGGTCTCCACTTAGACCGCCTCACTTGGAATCCACAAACAAGACTAAAACGACAAGAAACTGCCCGTCGTTACAGACTACTTCAACATTTACTAGACAAACGATCAAAGCTCCCAATTAATTACAAAAGACTAATATACATGACTGTGATTAGACCTATTTGGACGTATGGAGTTGGGCTTTGGGGCTCCACTAAACCATCCAATTCATCTCGTATCTAAAATTCTCGATTCTCCTTACATTGTCACCAATAAACTTATCCATAAAGATCTTAATGTTCCATAAGTTGCTGAATTAGTCCAAACCAGATATCTATCATTTCATAGTAAGTTCCATAACCACTCAAATCTCTTAATTAATTCGTTCTTCGTGTTCATCTAAAAACTGGTGGGGAGGGTGCAACAATGTCATTTTTTTTTTCATTTTGTAATGCAAGTTTCAAAATCAAATAGGTTTTTTAATTTTTTTTTCAACCTTTCAGTGTTAAAAAAAAATACTCGAAATGTCGAAAAACCTATAACACAAATTCGACTAAAAATGGTGCCTGATTGAGATTCTCATACTTCGAATTCGTGTTGAGCACACATTTGCATTACTTTGACTAGACCTATTTGAACATACAGAGTTGAGCTTTGGGGCTTCGCTAAATCTTCCATTCTTTTCATACAATGCTTACAATCAAAAATCCTTCGTAAAATCCTCAATGTCAGAAATAAACTAATCCATAAAGATCTTGTTCCATATGTTGCTGATTTGACCCAAACCAGATATATATCCTGCATAAAAATCCATACCTACTCGAATCGTTTAGTCTCCCAACTTGCCTAACACACCATTCCCGATACTGTCTGAAATGAAGATGTCCAAGAAATCTTTTAGTGTAGAACTATTGAAGTGCTGTAGTGAGTAGTTCTTTACATTTCATTGTAAAAAATTTCCTCAAATTTACTTGCTGCATATAATCCGTTGGTAATAATAATCTTATTCCGTCGATAAGTTCTGTTTCCCTGGTTATTTCTTCCGTACATTCTTACTTTGTTTTATTTGTATTTTCCCTCTTAATAGTTTTTACTACAAATTTAAATATAATGGGAAATAATTTATACCTAATTTATGGAAATATAATGTAAAAATATTTGAGTGATTTTTTTTTTGGAAGCTTAATATGAAATATGCACTAAAATTTTATAAAAATGAACTAGATGGTAAATGATACTTCAGCCCTAAGTTCAATCCTTTCTTTGTCTTTTCCTTGTTCACTTAGTTTCTTTCATTACCTCATTTGCATCTCGCAATTCATTCCTGCAGCTGTTTCCAATTGGCTAGATATTGTTCGTTTTATATTTCTCATTTGGTTCATGGTTACCTTTGTTTTAATTGATTTTCCTTTGTTCTCTGGAAGCCATTTTTAATTATTGCCAATTATTTTTAATTACTCTTAATTATTTTGCTCTTATTATATTATTCTCATTATAAAAGCTTTCATGTATATTTGTTTGATTTAAATAGTTATTAATGTATCAACAGACGATCAGCTGGTCTCAAATAATAACAATCATACCTCTGGTAATAGGGTTAATAATAACTTTTTTTTTTCTCGCGAACAGGCCAGCTATGGACCACGCAAATATCAATTGTCCCTGTCTCCTTTCCTCCTTCTCCATACTTCCTTCATTCTCTCCGAGTGAAGTGCCCTCCTCTCTTCAGTCCATTTTCCTCCGGTATGCTTTTTCTTATCACTAAGGACCTTCAAACTATCAATTTGCCTTCTGAATGTTTCTCTGCCCATGCAATCTCTATTGCTAATTTTAAGTTACTGGAGTTCTTCTTTTATTTGTTAAGCATAACCTCCCAGGCTTTTCATTTTGATTATTTTCTCAAATATTTGCTTATTGAGCCTTGAATGATCCATTCTTATCATATGGCCATAGAATTTCAGCCTACTTTTCCGTATTGCGGTTTCCAGGTTTTCCACTTTCCCATATATTTCCTGATTTGAAATAGTAACTTTATTTAATTTTAAATCTATTTATTGAAGTTAAAAACTTAAAAAAAAAAAATTTTCCTGTGCAACAGTATCCTTCAATGATATTCCACTAATCCTTGTCGAACAGATCCGCTACCTAGGACTCCACTTGGACAAACGTCTCACTTGGAATCCACATACAAGAATAATGCGACAAGAAACTGCTCGTCGTTACAGACTACTTCAACATTTACTAGACAAAGGATCAAATTCAAATTCATTGCAAAAGACTTATTTACATGACTGTTATTAGACCTATTTGGACGTACGGAGTTGGGCTTTGGGGCTCTACTAAACCTTCCAATTCATCTCGTATCCAATCCTTGCAATCCGAAATCTTTCGAAAAATCCTAAATGCCCCAATAAACTTATCCATAAAGATCTTGTTCCATATGTTGCTGATTCAGCCCAAACCAGATACCTATCCTTTCATAGTAAGATCCATAACCACTCAAATCCATTAGTTTCTCAACTTGCTTCCCAATCCATTCCCGATAATCCTCCGAGGTGTCTGAAAAGAAGATGGCCTAGAGACCTTCTAGTGTAGAATTTTATTGAAGTGCTACTGATGAAAACTATGTAACTATGTAAAACTATGTTAAAACATAAAGTAAATGTAACCAATCAATATTCTGAACACACAACAAAAACAAAATAAAGGAACTACATATTGGTATATTTTTGATACTTGTTGGGATTACCTACCGTTCTTATGTACATACTCGGAAGCAGGGACGGAACTAGAAGATTTGTCAGGGAGGGCAAAGACCAGTTTGCCGCCCCCTCCCTCCACCCTACTATACCATTAAAATACAATACCTCCGTATTTCAGTATAATAGAGTTTATAAATTATGGAGAAAAGAAAAAAATAATATTAAACAATATCGATTGTATTGTAATTGTTTTGAAAAATTTATTAATAACTTACTTTTCTTATAAACTTTTCAAATTTTGCCGCTCCCTAAAATCTGCCGCCCGGGGCACGTGCCCCCTCTGCCCCTCTCTAGTTCCGGGCCTGTTTGGAAGGGTTCTTTTAAATGAATAGTTTGGCTATTCTAGCCAGAGATGGAAGGTGAAAATTCATTTCGTGGGACCGCCTCGAAATAAATTTTAAATGGATTCGAACCCAAGACCGACCAATGAAATCCTTAGAGATTTTTTTTTTTTTTTTTTTTTGGCGCTCTGAGTGATGATGGAGATATTCTCAATCTATTTCCGATTACCTTCCGAGGCATCAGAAAAGATGATGGTCTCGGGACCTTCTGATATAGAACTGTTATTGAAGTGCTTCTAATAATTAGTTTATTTTCAAGAAATTTAAATGTTATTATGGACAATATCGTCACATGTACTAATCGATTTTTTTTTTTTTATTTATCAGCATTTGTATACAAAAATTGCTTGAAAATAAACTACTCACTAGTAGCACTTCAAAAGATCTACATTAGAAGGTCTCTTGGCCATCTTCTTTTCAGAAACCACGAAGGGTTATCGGTAATAGAATAGGAAGGAAGTTATGAGAAGAGTAACATTGAGTGTACCTAGACGGTGTTTATTGTATTTTATCTTGCTGAGGCTAAAACATCAACATACGGAACCTTAAGATCTTTATGGATAAGTTTATTGGTGACAAAGTAAGGAGCTTTGAGAATTTTACGAATGAATTTGGATTGCAAGAATTGGATAGGAGATGAATTGGATGGTTTAGTAGAGCCCCAAAGCTCAACTCAATGCCCAAATGAGACTAATTACTGTCGTGTAAATATATCTTTTGCAATTTAATATACTTATTATATATTTCTTGTACTCTGAAAAGTTGCGATTTTTTATTCCCTGTGAACAGCAATATATAATTACTAACTTAAAAAAGAAAATGAAACAACATTTACTTAACATGAGTTTGTAAATACTATTTGATTAAAGAGAGACTAGGAAAAAATGCAGCGAGATAGCGTTGGCAAACTAATGACTCCAGGAAGTAGATGGCGCCAGTGGGAGCTGTAATTTGACTTGAGTGGTATGTACGGTAGTGGGGAAGGGGGGAGGCTATTATAATGGACGGCTTTATTTACAAATATGGCGACTAATATTACTATTTCTCGAATACACGCATTTGTAAAATGGTCCATGCCGTTCTGCATGACATTCTTATTAATCTTCTGCAGTATGCAGTTCTTGTACTGCATGGTAATTCAAATAGCGTTTTTTGCAGTTTATGATTATTTAAATATACTACCACTTACAATAGTATATATATGTTTGTGTGTGTGTGTGTTTTAGTTAAATCATAATTGTTTAGATCAGTGAAACGTTCTTTCATTTAGTTAACGCTAAGTTACCAATCATTAAGATTTGACTCTTCCCCTTCATCTATCAATGTTCCATATGTTCCTGATCCACCCCTAACCAAATAGGTTAGACGCGCCTTTAGAAGACATGAGGGTGTACAACTCATTTCGTAAAAATTCTTACGTGGGTCCGCCACGAAATAAATTTTAAACCGCCTAGGTGGGATTCGAACCCACTCCCTCCTGGTTAAGAGCGCGCTGAGACCCTCGCCCCAACTCGCTCGGCCATAGAGTTCCCTTTTTTATTTTAAATCATACAGGATTTAAAAACTTTTGAGATAATGGAAGGACATCCTTGGCCACTCTCCTTCCCAACAAATTAGGTTTCGACCTTAAGGATACTATTTTTTTTTTTAATCTTTCAGAATTTAATGATTTAAAATTTTAGTTTCCGTCCTTAAGGAAACTATTTTAAGATGGTGGAAGGCCACATATATATTAGTTTTGTCATTAAGGATACTACTTTGAAGTCTGCCAGGATTTAACGATTTTCAAGTTATATTCCGCCAGTATCGTCCTTATACATATAGTTGTCCTTTTCAAGAACTAAGAGTTCTTTTCACTTCAAAATTGTGCAAGCAGAACTGAACGTATTGGGAGTTGGAATTAATTTTAAAGGATTGATAAGATATGGTATTACTAGTCTCTTATCCCATCGGGCCAACTTGTTGCTATATTCATGTTGAAACGTCATCATTTAGCTTTGATTTTCAGTAGGTGTCATTTCTCTAAAGTGTGAACAACATTATTTTTTTGCTCTCTAAACATGTCAACTTTTGTGCCAAGTAAGACGAATTTGCGGGAAGCTTTGCTTTTCTGCTTTCATTAGAAGAAAAAAGCAGCTGAAGTCCATCGGTTAGTTTGCGAGGCTTATGGGGACTATGCTCCATCGATTTCCACTTGTGAGTACTGGTTTCGGAGGTGATGGGCGTGGTCTATTATGAGCTGCTGAAACCGAATGAAACGACGACGGGAGACCTCTACCGAACTCAGTTGATGCGTTTGAGCCGTGCACTGAAGGAAAAACGGCCGCTATTTGGGGAAAGGCACGACAAGGTAATCTTGCAACATGACAACGCTCGGCCACATGTTGCTAAACCGGTCAAAACATACCTGGAAACGCTGAAATGGGAGGTCCTATCCCACCCGCCGTATTCTCCAGACATTGCTCCTTCTAACTACTACTTGTTTCGAAGCATGACACAGACCTGACTGACCAGCGGTTCACTTCTTATGAAGATAAAGACGAAGCCTTCTTCCGAGCTGGTCTCCGTAAATTGCCAGAAAGATGGGAAAAAGTAGTCGCTAGCGATGGACATTACTATGAATAATATACATTGTACCATTTTTTCTAAATAAATGCTCAAAAATCGAAAAAAAAATCCTTTAAAATTAATTCCAACTCCCAATATAAACACCATCGACTTCATTTTTACAAATTGGCTAATGCAAGCCAGTTTGTGAAAATGGCTTGAGCGTGTAAACCGGCCTTTACACTACAATTCATGAAGTACAGTAAGGATGTACAGTTACTTGGCCAAAGGTTGTGAAAGAGGATTTGGCCAAGTCTCACCAGGCTTTTCCCCCAATTAAGGGTAACCACTTCACAAAGGCTGGGTGTGTCCCAGGAGTGTCTTCCGACCTCGAAGTCCTTGAAAAAGCAATAAATATACTTATAAAAAACAAAATGAACTGATATTGCATCAGAAAATGTTTTGTGTCAATAACTGTTTTGAATAATTAATTTCACAAATCCGCGCTTCTGATTTATGAATACCCACGTGTCACTTTGACATCCATTAGTAATATAAATAACACAGGCGAGATCCTTCGCGAGATAAGACCGTTACAGGAAGTTCCTCGAGGTCCACGACCTTCTAGATTTAAAAAAAAAAATTACACGCTAAATATAAATTAACAACAACAACAAAACAACGACTAAAAATAAACCCGTTGACAACAAATTGAGGCGCTAAGGGGCGTAGAAGAGTGATTAATAACAAGCTTTGAGTGGAGATTATGACGTGGGGCTAACAGCTCTTATCTGATAATATGCTAAACGATCTTCGCATGTTGTCCAGCAGCTATTCTCATTTTGCCACATTTTTTTTTTTTTCTAAGACCTCAATTCCAGGCTAGCAAAGAGTATAATTTAGTAATAACAAGCGCTTCCTATCGATTAATTACAGTTAGTAAACGAATCGATTTTTATAATAATAATACAGTTATTATGTAGCATGAAATGATAAATAAACATTCTGTGATACATTTTCCCAGAATAGTATAAAGAGATAATGATATGGTGTTGGGTTGGTGTAAAAATAATGCAAGTTTTGAATATCCATTCTGCTTAGTCAAGTGCTTGTCAAGTAAACAGAGATAATTCGCCAGTCTAGTTAATCGATTATAAACAATTGTTGTTAATGTTGATTTTCCTAATGCGATAAAGAAGTAAATGTTTAACAAGTGAAGTTTAAGTCCAGTCAATAAATGCTCAAATGAAGGGCGCAGAGTGCATGAAATATGCGATTATTTTTTAGTTTATAGCTTCGTTAGGAGTAGTCAGAAGGTAAATATAGCAAAAGTACCCGCCCCTGGGGGCGGAGCTAACGGTGGGGGGAGGGGAGAAGGTCGCATTTCTGGGTTTTTCAATCATATGTCGAAAACGGTAAACTCTAGAAAATTATATTTCAAATAAAAATTAAAGGTGATTAAATTGACTATGAAATTTATTCTCTACAGATTTATCGAACTTCCAACGGTTATCGAGAAATACTTAATTGAAAATCGATAATTTTCGAAAACAAATAATTTTTACTTAGCTTATTTTACACATTTGCTTCAAGAGCAATAAATGAATATATGAAATTAAAGTAAATTTAATGCTCTACAATTTTGATTCTAAATTTTATTCTGGAAAAATGATTGTGGAATGTACCAGAAGTAAAAGTGTGACAAAAAGTGAGGTAATTTGTTTTTTCCCCCCGAAAATTAACGAATTTCATTACCTACATCTCGAAAATCGTTAGCATTTTGATAAATTTATGTAATATTTATTACAACCCATACCACAAACAAACGAAATTCATTATTTAGGACTTACATTTGATAGAAGAATGACCTGGGACACACACGTAAAACAAAAACGTCTCAGTCTAACCAAGAGATTAAAACTTCTGTATCCAATGCTTCATAAACGGTCGACATTAAAACTCCGACAACGACTGAATACATACACTTACTTACTTAAACCCATATGGACATACGCCAAACAAATATATGGGACTGCAAAAAATACACACCTTCAAAAAATAGAAATATTCCAATCAAAATTACTCAGGCTAATCACGAAATCACCTTGGTACGTTTCAAACCACACACTTCACACTGATTTAGAAATACCCACAGTAAAGGAACATATACATGACCTTTATAGACGGTTTCATGACAGACTTCATGGACATAACAACATACTCATTAATGACATGGCCACGACTGACATACCTGGAAATACTCTCAGAAGGCTTAAAAGAAGCTGGATGAGAGATTTGCTCAAATAAATCTCTTTAACCCATGCCAGGAGGAGGTACTATTGAGTGCTAGTCTCCCACACACCATACAAGGCCTGTAGTATTCAATTTCACATCACATTCACTGATTGTTACCCAAATAACAGGTGTGAATTAAAATCTGAAAGAGAAAAAAAAATATATATATATTAATTTTATAGGAAATTTAATTAGCTTTAATTTTTATTTGAAACATATTTTTCTAGAGTACACCGTTTTCGAAATATAATTGAAAAAACAATAAAAATTTAAACTTCTCCCCTCCCCAACCATTAGCTTTTCCACCAGGGGCGGAGACTTTTAGTATGTTTACCTTCTAACCACTCCTAACGAACCTGTAAAGTAAAAAATTATCACATATTTCATGCAATCTACGTCCCTCCTTGACTCATTAACTCATAGAGAGTCTCAGCAGTTGTGTAGACGAAAATGTTACATCGATTTAACGATTGTTGGTTCGAGTTAACAATTATAATTCATCATATCAACGCGTCGTTTCAGACTACTTCAACATTTACTAGACAAACATATACATGACTGTGATTAGACCTTTTAGGACGTACGGAGTTGAGCTTTGGGGATTCACTAAACCATCCAATTCATCTCGTATTCAATCCTTACAATCCAAAATCCTAGGTAAAATCCTCAAAGCTCCTTACTTTGTCACCAATAAACTTATCCATAAAGATCTTAATGTTCCATATGTTGCTGATTTAGCCCACACCTGATACCTATCTTTTCACAGTAAGCCCCATAATCACTCAAATCCGTTAGTTTCTCAACTTGCTTCCCACTCAATTCCTGATAATCCTCCAAGGCGTCTGAAACGAAGACGGCCTAGAGACCTTCTAGTGTAGAGATTTTAATAAAGTGCTACTGATGAGTAGTTCTTTTCAATTTTTAACATGTTATTATAATCGTTGTCAATACATTTACTTGATGTATATATTCTGTACAGTTGTAAATTTCAATAAATGTATATATAAAAATAAAAAATCATATCAACTTAATCAGAAAATGGGGCTCACTTCGACCTACCGAATTTTTCGACTTATCGAGTTTTGACTTTAATCTAATTTGCGTTTTCTATGAGTAAGGTCATTTCAAATTCAGCATATCAAAACAAGATTTTTGTCAAATTTATTTTTAAGAGTTGAAGTTGAGAAACTTGGTCGAAGTGCGGCCTAAACCAAGCATAACATCAATGTTGTTTGGGGTGAATGAAGCATCTGTACAGTGTAGCGATGGTTTCAAAAGCTTCGTCTTGAAGATTTTGGTCTCGAAGACAAGGAAGGTTGCGGTAGGCCCTCTGTTGTTGATCGCGATCATATGAAAATGAAAATCTCTTCCAAAAACCTCAGGAATATGTTCAAATAATAAGTCAATAACTTGTTAACAAACCATCCACTAGTATAAATTCAATAAAATTTCTGCCTTTATATCTTGTGATACGAGATTGGAGTGTTTGAAATGCTATTAACGGCATTTCAATAAACTTTATTTACGTTAGTAATATTTGCAGGGAGTCTAAATTTTTTTACAATTAATATTTATGATCTGTATTTCATATTGCCTTCGGACTCCGGGTGTGAGGAGATGGAGAAGGACATCTGGGGATAGGTCTGAATGGAAGAGGATTGTAGAAGTCAGGGTTCTGCAAGGACCGTGAGGTGCATTAAGTTGATGATAATGTTGATTTCATATTGCTGATATTTTGAATTTCGAAATTATTTTAGAACTAATAATCTTAACCATTCTGGGTACCTCAACTTAACCCAGATGTTCGACCAAGTAAAGATAACATGTTGTATATTTTATATATTTTTTTTAGGATTAAAAATAATTCTTGAAGTTATTAATATATCTCTTGCAGAGCGGTATAAGGAATTAGGAGGACGTAGAGTCCAGTAAGATAAAGCGAGTACATTCTTCTTGCTTGAGGAAGAGGGGCGAGGGAGAGAGTGAGAGAGGGAAAGAGGGAGGGAGGAATGGAGGGAACATGCTGGGCAGCTTAAAGAGATAAGCCTCTGAAATTTATTGGACAAGAGCCCTTAAATTAGAATGAGTAGATTATAAAATAATTTATATTTACAACTGAAATGAACCTCAGCTCAAAATATACTAACATCAAATACAAAACAAAATTTAAATAATCACTTGAGGTACGCATGATATAAGGTACGTATAGAAGGATCGATACGATTAGGATTGATGAATTGATTGCCACTTCTATTGGAGTTTTAGATTTGAAGACTAGTTCCGAGTATTGAGCATTCATCATCAGCTGTAAAAACATACAAAATAATTCAAAACATTATTTGTTTGTTTTTTGGGGCTTAACGCCCTACTGTACCCCAACTAGACTACCAACAAGGACAGGTTATCCTACAAGTTGTCTTAACTATTGTAGTGTAGAGTTGGAAAGTTCAAGATTTAAGTTCGCTACGATATAAATTTTAACCCACGACCTTCTGGTTACGAGCGCGCTGAGGCCCACGCCGCAACTCACTCGGCAATTGAGTCCCCACATCAGCACCTTGGAACATAGATTGTATCTGTGGCACCTGTGCATAGTGGGCTAAAATTGCGATTTTAGAAAAACTGAATTGAATGTTTGAGATTTTTTCCAAAATCGTCCAGTTAAAAAAGTTTAAATTTGTGGTGCTTAAATAGTTGATAGTACATTTCTATTTATGTTGGTAAGGTATGTTTCAATTCTTGCCAATATTTTAATATTTAATACTAACCGTTCAAAAAAAAAACGAACTCTTTAATCCCGCATTACACAAATCGATTTTGTGTAAAATGGGCCAAGTGATTAATGTTAACGTGATTGACCTCTGAAAGCCAAGTGCTTAACTAATTTTCAGAGTTGAGAAAAATTAGTTTTATATTAAATAATATTTTTCCTTTTTCAAAAATTTAATTTTTGACATTTTTTTTTTTTTACATAAAAGAAAACAATACAAAATAAAATTACATACACAGCAGGCCTAAAGAAAACATAATTATTTTATTGGTATTTTTTAATACAATAAAAAAAAAAAAACACTTATAATTTTCTTTCATTCTTCTTCTTCACCCAAACCTGGGTACAGATCCTGCTTAGATGTAAATTTCAGCTCTTTATAGAATCGCCTAAATGTTGGACATATGTAGGGAAAAAGATCTAACAGATCTTTCTTCTTTTCTGCCGCTATCGGAAGTGATTCAACATACCTGATTGAAGGCTCTAATTTTTGTAGCCTGCCCTTTTTCAAAAAAACTTACTGTCTTAAAATCAACATTTATATGCAAAAGGGGCAAAGTAAACTTGACTCGCTTTTCACAAGTAAAAGTTCAAGATTAGAGTATCAGCCCAGGATTCACAAAGGAATATCCTTCATTGAAATGGACGGAACACTTAGCCCGTTAGACAAAAGGAAAGAGAAATTAAATTACGAATCTGGTGATGAAGACAGCTCGATATTCACAAATTTTGACTTAGCCCACTTTGCACAGATGTCACAGATATATAATGCATATTAATTTTTAAATTATCAAGAAATAAATCATGTTGACACTCATTAGAATATTTATGCTATGTACTCATTAGGGAATTTCAAATTAAAATTTGTAAAATTGATGATTTTCGTACAGCGTTTGGATCGTAATTAAGTTATATATTAACTGCTGAAGATAAAATTATTAAACAGTTTACTAGTTTATTTCTTCAATAATTACTGGGGTTTTTTTATTTATTTCGTGTAAGAAAGGTGTAAATTGGTTTCGTGCAATAAAGTAAACCGCGGAAAATAAAGTAGTAGACCTTTTTTTAACAAATGGATATCCACATGGACTCATGTGTAATCTACTGAAACAAACAAATACTCAACATAAACAACATGAAAATAACAATAAAAGATATTACACCATTCCATATATTCACCAAACCTAAAGATACAGGTAAATTGGAATTATAGCCTAATATTGTTTGAGATATAACGTGCGAAGATAGTTGTGGCAAGTTTATCAACATAAATACAGTTGCACGTCTATAAATAAAACAAGGAACAAACCTGACCAAACAGCTTTCACCACACATTACAGGCAAACAAAACATTCTTTTAAATTTGATTTTCCCAAAAATTATTCACCATGAGCAAAATAACTTTAAAATAAATCATAACCATAGAAAAATTTAAAAATCGCGCGATAAAAAAAAAATCAGACGTTCTAAATCTTAACACCTGTTATTCCAATTTAATACATTCAGACCAATAATATACATTTACATTAATATACATCATATAAATCATTCATCTATTTATTAGTATATTACACTGAAATATGTTTGTACCTGCATC
This sequence comes from Euschistus heros, assembly GCA_003667255.2. Lineage (NCBI taxonomy): Eukaryota > Metazoa > Arthropoda > Insecta > Hemiptera > Pentatomidae > Euschistus > Euschistus heros. The sequence continues at coordinate 692,625 of RCWM02000502.1, forward strand.
TTGGGAATACCATCCAGTCCTTTTAACTTAATTTTTCCTAGGGAATTCCCCATAACCTTTGTAACTGTTTTTCAAAATTTCCCCAGGTCAGTTGTGTACTAGATCTGTTAGAATCTAGTTAGTCGATACCATATCCACCAGTAACATTGTAAGTAGTTTCATACTCCTCTATATTCTTTAATTATATATATATATATATTAATTATTCAATCACATGTTGTTATATAATTGTATTGTAGCTAACTTCAGGTTTTGAAACAACTTTTAAAACATATATAACTTTATTGTAACCTGTTTTTTCACTGTAGGGCATGATTATGAGAACAATTTTGTCACGAAAAGTTGCCAAAATAGTTGTTTTTATTTATTGACTGAACCTCAAGAACCTTGCTAAATATATATATATATATATATATATATATATATATATATATACACATGTTATTAAGATTAGAACATCCAGCTGTTACTATCAAATTACAAAATCTCATAATGACCACTCGATATGCGGAAATCGATAACGTTTAGCTACATTTGCTGACTGAATTTTATAGCGAATCGATAAGAAGCTGGTTGAATTTAAATGATGCTAAATTTAAATTCCAGGCAGCTCCGAGTAGAAGAGTACGGCTGTTGGAGCGGAGTGACCTCTTTGTGTTGGGGGTGCTTGGAAAACCTGATCCAGGGGGACCGTTACCTTCCGCCCGCTGTTATATATGTTATTATCCACTCTATTATTAATCAGTATTACGCTCAATTATATCATTATTATATGTGTTATTAGGTAATAGTGAGCGTCAGGGGTGCCGCGTCAATCACCCGCCGTGTTGAAGCGTCCGCCTGTCGTTTCGGGGTAATTTAATTATTCGGGTTATATTAATGAGCGGGAATCAATCCTTGGACGAGGTTATGATGTGAAGGTTATGATTAGTTTAATGGCGCCCATATTTATATAAGCATTTTCGGTTAGATTTTATTAATTTGTAATAACTAACCGTCTATAATGTGTATCCGTCGGTTTTGGGGAGAATTATCTTCTTCAAAGCATTTAGAGGGATTTATCATTGAAAATTGTTGATTTTTTCATTGTAAATTTTTTTTTTCTAATTCTTACTGATGTGTCGGTGACAAGATTTTTCGATTATCGATATTAGAAAGTCATCTCTTATTATTTTAAAATCAACAGCCATTCCTTTCTACCTTCCTCCCTCCTTTTCCAACCTCTCATTCCCAGTTGTCCACGACGTCGTCCAGACACTGCAGAAGTGATTGAGAGGGGTATCAACCTCTCAATGTCTTCTGGCCTGTCATACTTCATCTTATTTTGGTAATCTATCTTCCGGCATCTTTTGTAAAGCCACTGCAATTTCCAAAACAAAAAAATTAATAAGAGGCATAAAATGCAAACTTAATTTATTTATAAGGATTCCCCTAATGGAAAAGTAGAAATGCCTTCCCCTGTAAAAACTCATCAATCTACAAAATTCTCCTCAAAAAGTGGTCTTCTTCAATATCATCTGCATTTAGAAGCTAGCGGCAAAATTGAGTTCTATGTTCATTGGGTTTTAAACCTTACATTGAAAATCTAATAAAATAAATCCTAAATAATAATGATAAAAAAATAAATTTAATAACATAAGATCCTTTGATCTGGTGTCACTTTATTGACAGTTTTCCTTTATTTTCTATTAAACAATCATTTTTTTCTTTGCTTTTTATTCCAATGAAGGGTTTATTATGTTTAAAATGCACATTTTCATTAAGGGATTGTCATAATGTTTTATTTACACAAGTAAATGATTTGTATGCCAAATGAGAACACCATGTTTTTTCCGTTTTTAAAAGTAAATTGCTCCATGTAATCGGAACAATATCACTACTTTTTACATATCATTGGAAAACTGGTAATATTTTTAAGTATTTGCGAGATTTGCAGTTTTGTGGATGGTTTTTTCGAAAAACGGTAAGCGTAAAAGTAATACAGGAAATTGTAACTTCCCAAAATAGGGTAAAGAAGGTATTATTCCTCAAAAAAGTCTTTGATTCATCGTATATCTGCAACGGATTGGAATAGAAATGTGAGGTCCGCAGCATTTTGCGCATTTGCGAAATATGTGAGATAGCGCAAATTATTTACGTTTTTTCAGAAATTGACAGCGCCCTTCCTTGCCTACAAAAATCCTAAACAATTTCAAAGGTGAAAAAAAATTATTTCTGAAAAAATGTAAATATCTCACATATTTCGCCACCGATTAAGACCAAACTTTAAGGTCATTTAGAAGACGTAAAACTGCATAGTTTAACCCGAATCCGGAGGTCGCAGGATTTCTCCTTATTGAAATATCTCAAGTTATAGCTGACCTTGAATTTTTTCATTCACATCAGTTTTTGTCCACTAAAATCTGGAGTAAATCCAATTTCATACGCGTGGATAAAAAGCATAATGTATGCTGATTCTAGTAATGTTATTATAATATAATTGGTTAAACGCAAGTTGTTATGGCCGGTGAAAATTGTTAATGAAATCTCAACTTCAAAATTTTAACCTCCTCGAAAGGGGTAAAAAATCAATATTTTTTTATTTTGATAAAATTTCACATATAAGGGTTTTATAGTGCATTAAATCGAGATTTGAGGTCCGTTGTTCATGAAAAAAAGTTCACACTGATTTCAAACGGATTTCCTTGGAATTTTGTCATTTTTTTGGAGTTGTTGAGCACTCTAAAGCTGGATAAGTATTTTCTAATAGCATACATAACTGTAATTTAACGTGAAAGAATCATTTCTCTATCTTGACTGATTGTGAGAGCTGAGAAAAAAAATAAAACGTGATTTTCATATATATATTTTTTTTCTCGGTTCCTAATGCCCATTGGCGGCTATAACTCTAGTTTTGCACTATTATAGGTCCCTACTACTCACAAGAAAATCGGCATTCAAATCTGTTAATTAAAACTGCAAACGTCCCATTGTCAGAATAACTTTATTTTTCTCTTTATTTCTTTTCTATTTTCATACATAAACGATGGCATTTTATGTTAATATTATTATTTCATAATTTGTTTTTTCCCGTCAAAATGTATACTGTAATTACTGAAGCATTTAATTTGTAAATAATAGGCCAGACATATGTACTTTTAACTGTGCATTATTTTTATTCTTAGGGTACATTTTATGTTAATATTATTATTTCATAATTTGTTTTTTCCCGTCAAAATGTATACTGTAATTACTGAAGTGACCGTACTGTGCATTATTTTTATTCTTAGGGTACCGTAAGTCTCAGAATAAAATTTATTTTTTCATTTTATTTCATATATTTGCAGATACTTGATCGTCAGCTTTAGTATTATAATGAGATGCAGCTATTTGGCTGCAGATTGAAGCCGTTATCCTTTGCAGGTGAGTTCCATTCAACCTCCAATTCCAAACTGAGGCAGGTATCTCCAGGTACCTCTCCTCCATCATTGCCCGTCTTCTTCCTTTGCGGCTGTCAAGTCTTCGCCGTTCCTTTCTACCTACGTCCTTTGAATGACCAGGTGGTTTCCCATTTTCTGTTTTTGCTGCCTGCCCTCGAATTCTCAGATTACTCAATAACTGCGTGAAACAGGTTTCGGCTTCGATAGGCATCAATAGCTGTCTTATTTACTGTTTTGAATACAATGTCCTTGTCTATAAAAATCAAACATGTATCACGTTACAATCCAAGATTAAATTTTGAAGGATAAACGTTTTTAATATTATTGGGTTGTCCGAAAATTACTGCTGGTTTTAAGGTTGTAAAACATAAGAAATAATATAAATGATCGAAAACATTTTTCACAACAACAACATTCTCGATTACCCTCAATATTTTTTTGCCCCCGAGATAATAACTTTTCTACCCCTTGTGATTACAATTTAAGTCCATTGAATTAACAAAATTAAAAAAAAAAATTTCTCTATCGAATTTTGGTTATAAAATTGTTTATATTTTAAAAATCAATTAGGATTGGTAAATTAATTGCCACTTCTATTGAGATTATATTATTATTATTTTTTTTTTTTTTTTTTTTTTTTTAGTCTCCTAATATATTTTATTGAAATAAGTGTACAATCTGCCTCAGTAAAGGGCAATAGGTACAGAGATAAATGTATTCATTCATACCGTATTTACAAATGCACACACACACACACACACAACTAATAATAATTAAAAATAAAATAAAATAAATAAATATCTTCATAAAATAAAACTAATAATTTACAATAATCAAAAATAAAACAAAATTGAATTAAAATTAAAATACACAAATTATTATTCATTCATACTTTATTTACAATACAAACACACTCAGCCCCGGGAACCCCGAATCGAACCTATTCCCCACTTTTTGGGGGTCAAGGCTAGACGCGTAAAGATTCCAGCGCTGCTCTCTCGGCTGCATCACTGGTAATATCCAGTGGAGGCTGAGTGGGAGCGCTATGGTCACAGATACTCAGGACTAGAGTGGAGAAGCTGGTCATTACCAGAACTACATTATATTATTAGAATATTAGTTTCCAATAATAAATATTCATCTTCAGTTCTAAAACATACAATATTTTCAATACATCAACACTTTGTTAGAAGGTTTATATATACTAAAATTTTCAAAAATGTAAGACAAGAAATCAAATATTAGTACTCACCTGAGGAGATCTAACAGATATCTGAAATATATTCATAGTTGAGGTAGGGGGGAAGGGGAATGTTTATCTGGTCATTTAAACAAAAATCTGGATCGGCTTTAAACGATTTTATTATTTACAATGATTCATAAATATTTAATTTTAGGCTATTTTTATGTTACCTGATGTATTATTTTTACTATGGATATTTTCATTTAGATGGGTAGCGAAATTGGAATTTTGGGTCTTATTAGTGTATGCTCTTACGTGTTTTATTACTCTTTTAATTACCGGTCGTCCAGTTTTTCCCGTCTATTCCGTTTCACAGTCGTTATATTTTAGTTCGTACACCGCTTTTTTGGAAAGGGTCTATTTCGTCTTTAAGTGAAGGGAAGATGATGACAATGGTTTATCTATTTTAAATGCAGGGCTTAAACCTATTTTTTTAAATTCCTTTCCGACTTTGGTGAATATTGGGCCGTAATATGGGACCAAAGTATATTTCTTTAGGGTAGCTTTATCATCTGGGGGTATTATCAATAAGGTTATATATTATCTTTTTAATATGTTAAATTTTGTTTTAATTGTAATTTTATATTCCGCATGGGATCGATCATTTTAATAAATATATTTTTATATTTTTAAAATAAAGACTATGTTTTGTTTTTTTTAATATTAAATATTGTACGTTGTCAAATTATGTCAAATTTGGATTGATTAAGTATGTTGTGCTTTTAGCAACCCATTTAAAACGGGTAACACCACTAAATAAAGTGTTCCTCTCTCTGTTTAGTTCATTTAATGGCATGTTTAAAAGGTGGCGTATCATGAGTGCCTCAAGAGATTTTAAAAATCATTCCACTTGTCTAAAAAAATTATATTCAGTTGGAGAGAAGTCTGGAGAGTAGAATGGATTTGGCAGACTCATAAAAAAGCTCAAATATTTTCGTGAGGTCGTACGTGAGAAAATTATTAACAGTCGGTAAATGCATTTATGTCCCCAAGTATCAAGCTTTTTAGCTTTCCGATTACTTTGAGATGTGTTCAGTGATTGTCAAAGGAAGAAGTTCTTCCACAACCTTAATTGGATTCAAGAAAACAGAAAACTCTCTCTCGAATTTTTAAACCACTTATAAACGTTGTACTAAGAGATACAGTAGAAAAAAGGCAGCAGAGATGGTTTGGCCACGTTTGCCGAATGGAGGAGGACCGTGACCCAAGAAAGCTCTTCGAAGCTAGGCCTACCGGAAGATGTCCCAGGGGCAAGCCTAGACTAACATGGATCACATCTCCAGGCTGGGACAAAATAGAGGAAATAGTCTAAATGCCATGAAAGCGCTCGCAAGAGACCGGGATGCATGGCGGACTTGGACCGATGCACCTCCACGCTGAAAGGCACTAAGGGGGAAGTAGAAGAAGAAGAAGAGCTACGCATACTGGTATAGAAGGATCAATCCTAATTGAAAAGAAGCTGGATGAGAGATCTGATTACATAAATATGTAAAAAAAAACCCAACGAAAGGATCCGTCTAGGTACTGTTGAGTACCCTAATCCATAACAGTTACTGATCCCAGTCTTACTATTATTCTGATGTTTATATATCTTGAAAATTATGAATATAATCAATAAAGGCATAATAATAATAATGGAATTAATAATATTGCACCTCACCGTTTCTCAAGATTTTGCCGCAATTATATAACGATGAGCTAAATATGTGCCAGGGAGCTTCACATCGTTAACAGACGCTGCCTTTGTAATCTTTGCGAAACATATGCTCCAAATTAGATCATAACACCATTTGTAAACAACACCAATCATAAAGAACGTTGAGTATTATTGAGTCATTGTAAGGTGAAATATACACACGCATTATTTTTAAATATACACAATGAAACTCTGAAATTGCAAAAAATAAATAAATAAAAAATGTGTAATGTTGAATTTATATTCTTCCTAATAAGATGCCTAACTCTTTTTCAAATTGACTTGGGTATATCTGTTGTATAGTGTATTATATAGATTTTTTTTTTCAATTGATTTTTAAGATTTTAGGGTATACAATCCGAGAACCAACTTTCATAGATTTTTAGTTTAAAAAAAAACTTGAAATTTTTTTTTTTAAATAATAAGATAATTTTTCGATTATTTGTATCCATATTGAAATAATGGAGACATTATAGGAAATCAATAATTCTGAGACGATTTCAAAAAATACTTCATAGACACTATAACATACACGTCATGTCTTGTTGGTCACGAATGACAACAGGGAACAACACCCTCAGAACTATGAAAGCTAAAAAGAAGCTAGATGAAATATTTATGGGAATATTTTGTATTTTTTCCCATCCACATACAACAATAAATACAAGAAAGTGGTCGTAATTTTAAACTATACAACATATACTTGACAAACGTTTAGAGCCTCCGGTTAGTAACAATGTACTCATTTACATGACAGTGATCAGACCTATTTGGACGTACGGAGATGAGCTTTGGGGCTCTACTAAACCATCCAATTACTCTCGTATCCAATCCTTATAATCCAAAATTGTTCGTAAAATCCTCAATGCTCCTTATTTACACAAAACGTATCCAAAAAGATCTTATTATTCCATATGTTGCCAATTTAGCCCCCGATACCCATCCTTCTATAGAAACTCTATACACACTTGAATCCACTAGTCTCCCAACTTTTCTCACACTCAATTCCCAATTATTAAATTCCGAGGCGTCTGAATGTAGAACTAATGTAGTTCTTTGCATGTTTTAGACATGTCGTTAATAATCATTTTACTCGATGTCTACAGTTATAAATACCAATAAATAATAATAAAAAAAATAAATAAAGGCTTAGCGAACACGAAGGTTCGATGCCGACACCAACAACCGTTGACCAAACACCTCCCTCCAACCCACTCCCCAGGTCAACCATGACCCAATCCTCCCATCTTCATCTCGGTCTACCCCTCGCACGTTTACCCGACGGCTCAAAACTGGTTACTTTTTACGGAATTAGATCAATAAATAGTATGAAATAAATATCAAAAATAGTTAGATAAAAAAATGTGAAATATTCTATATTTTGTTTTGATATGTTCTAGTACAGTGACTTAGATTTAGTCTGTATGCCGTGTTCCATAATAAAAAAATATTTAAATTTCTTAAATGTATTAGAAAGAGAAGTGAAAGATTTAATGAAAACAGTTGAATAACGACAAGGACTAATCAGCTGTTTGGGACCGTTTAGAAATTGACACAATGTCTCAATATATTTCAAGAGACTCATTCCATTATACCATCTTGTCCTAGGAAGTACACCTGTCCAGGTAGCATGCTACTAAACTGGAAAATTAATCTCACTCAACAAAACTGGAGTACTGGATCAGTAGAACTCCAACCCCGCAAAAGTTCTGGAGAAATCTGAGATTTTCAGGTCAATCGTATTACTTTCATTTACTATTTATAGTAAGAGATAGTAAAAACTGTTGAATATTTAAACGAGATCCCTGCCCGATGGGCGTAGTCTTCCTAAGGTATCGTCGTGGGATAACCGGCCGAGGAGGTGAGAAAGTAATTCGAGTCGGAAAGAAAAACTTAATTTAACATGATATATTGCACGGTTAGGATGAAAGAGGAACGAATCAGAAAGTGTGTTTTAGTTAGACCAATATGTATCGATTATTTTTAATTATTTGTGCATCGATTAAATAGATCGAGATAACGAAAACTATCATTAAGTTTCGATAATGTCATCTTTCATTATATAATTTATGCAGTCTTATATACAGAGTGTTCAGAATATGATTACAGTAACTTAAAGATTCGATTCTGAACACAATTTAGTCCAAAAGATGCTATATAAAACTATTCGATCCTCTTACGTTTTATACATTTTTTTTTTTTAATGTTTTTTTTTTCAAGAGATAACGACCTATCAACAAAAAATTATTTATACGGAACAACTAAATCTAGAAAAATTTTAGTATGCTCTTTAGAAAGGAGATTAAATTTGTTTAAAAACGTTGACTGGATTTTTCTAAAAAATGTAACTTATGTTATAAACGTGCACCACTCAAAACTAACTTCTAAAAATAAACAAATGGCATAGTTATATACAATTATAATTTTTAAAAAACAACAAGATGCAACATCGGCATGATAGGAAATACAAAGAGAATACTTTTAAATATTTAGTTGGCAAATAAGTTCTTTCGGTTTTTCGGTAACGGTCGGGTTAAGAGGAGGCAGCTCCTACGCGCGCCGAGAATACTTTTTATCGATTCTTACCTTCTTCCGATTTATTTCGGTGTTTTAGTCGCTACTTTTCGAGGGGAAAGGTTATTCTCATTTATTTACGGAGAAACTTTAAGTCCCTGTTCAAAGTAATATTAACTTCTGTTTACCTTATGATATTAAAATGAGAAATAAGGAAATAATGAAGTGGAAATAAGAAAATGTCAAAATATAAGACACTAAATCAATTTTGAATTAATTTTATATTAAATGAAAATTAATATAATGCTAAACCACCAGAAATGTTAATTCTTGGTAAACTTTGTGATTTGAGAGAAGTGTAAATAACAAATTATAAATATTTAAAAGACAGAATCCTTAAGTATTTATTTCACATAACTCCTATTTATTTAACATTTCTAGCTACATGCTTCGGAGAAAATGCTCCATCATAAGGCTTATAAAAATGTTTAAAAATACATTAATCTATAACATTACACCAATAGTTTTACAATTATATAATATGTCATTTACCTCTAAATCAGTTATTATTTTCACATTGTCCATTCTCCATGCTATAAGGGATTATATGATATAAGACAGAATCCTTGCTGAAAGTTATGATGTTAATTTCTGCTATGTTTTCTCAAGGGAAGTGGAAATAAGAAAATATGAAACCTATGATATACTTTCTCATATTTATTTTTAGATCTATATGTTTTATTGAAATCATTATACAAATTAAATTAAATTTATACAACAAATAAAAATATATAAAACACCAAATCCATGTACAAATTAATGTTCTTAAGTTTTGTAACACTTTTACACATTAGATAAGAGGGAATAAGAAAACATGAATTGATAAAACACTTAATCCTTTATTAAATTCATTTTGTTAACTTCTGTTTCACCTATTTACATTTAAGAAGGCTAAATATCAATATAACAAACTAAACAACACAATCCAAGTTGAAACTGTAGAAGTGATTGTTTACATGTGAGGTTATAGGAAAGAGCTATCGATAAATGTAAACTCGAAGTAAAGCGTAAGGATCGAACTGGTCGGTGTAGCGCGGGTCAAGCCAGTTTGCTGCCTCCTCTTAACCCGACCGTTACCGGTTTTTCTGTTTATTTTGATATCAATACGGTCCATTCCTTGTCTGAATGAATTAATCCCTAAGGTGAATTGTTTACTCTGCTTGTAATTATTGTATACATTAGCGTAGTACTGTGATTGCTATTGCTATCGCACTGTGAACATGGAAAAAAATATCATTCATTATCGGAATATTTTTCTGTATTATTTTCAAAATGGTGACCGTGTTGCAAAAGCCAAGAAAATTTTTTGAAATGCTTAATGTTAATTCCTTAACCGAACGGACCTGTAAAAATTGGTTTGCCAAATTTTGCTCAAGAAAATTTAACATTGTCACCCACAAGAAATTGAAATGAGCTATTGCCATCAGGACAAAGAATTGATTCAACTCTATACTGTTTGCAATTAACAAAGTTGGATCAATCAATTTCAAAAAAATGCGCCTAGAACTGGTATTGTTTTCCATGAAGACAACGTACGGCCCCATACCTCGTTGGCCACTCGTAATATATTATTAAGCTTGGATGATACCTTTTTCAGACCTTGCTCCAAGTGACTACCATTTAATCCGGTCTAATATGATAAAAAATAAATAACAAATTACTTTTAATATTGAATAAAAAAAAAAAAAAAAAAAAAAAATCGAATCATTATTAAAAATATGTTTCATAAGTGCAGTTCAAGAACAAACACTTACTAAACATTGACTAAATGATTTTTTTTTTTTTTTTTTTTTTTCATTTATTGATATTTACAACTGTACAAAATAATATACAACAAGTAAATGTGTTGACAGTGAATACAATGATATGTAAATAACTTGTGAAGAACTAATCACTAGTAGCACTTCAATAATATCTACACTAAAAGGTCTCTAGGCCATCTTCTTTTCAGACGCCGCGGAGGTTCATCAAGGATGGAGGAGGAAGCAAGTTGGGAGACTAGTGGATTGGAGTGGTTATGGAGCTAAATCAGAAACATATGGAACATTAAGATCTTTATGGATAAGTTTATTGGTCACAAAGTAAGGAGCATTGAGGATTTTTCGAAGGATTTTGGATTGTAAGGATTGGATACGAGAGGAATTGGACGGTTTAGTAGAGCCCCAAAGCTCAATTCCGTACGTCCAAATAGGTCTAATCACAGTCATGTAAATGAGTCTTTTGTAATTAATTGGGAGCTTTGAACGTTTGTCTAGTAAATGTTGAAGTAGTCTGTAACGACGGGCAGTTTCTTGTCGTTTTAGTCTTGTATGTGGATTCCAAGTAAGACGTTTGTCCAAATGGAGTCCCAGGTAGCGGATTTGATCAACAGGGATTAGTGGAATATCATTAAAGGATACCGTAGGACAGGATGTCGTAGGTTTACGACGGAGGACTAAATGAAATAATCATAATACTAACCAGAATAACAGTTAAATAGTCTCAACAGCTGTTAATTTAATAAACAAAGTCAACTGTTATTTTAAACAGTTATGTTAGATGTTAACCCGAGAGAGGTTGTAGTGACTCAGTGTTGCCATGACTTAGAAGAAACTCAGTGTTGCCACTGTGATTTACATTAACTGTTGGTAACGATATTAAACCGAACCCTACTTTTAATTAATATCCTAACGCTTTTAAAAATTAAATTAATAATTGATTTAAACTAATTTGTTAGATGTATTTTCAGAGGCTATTGAACCAAATGTTCAACTCCAACATTTTACGCAATGACTCATTGATACGTCATATGACTTCACTATCTCAAAGAGCTGTTTCTTGTTCGGCTTCTGGTGAATTTCTTTGTTTCCTTAAAATAAAATTTCAGAGCTAGAAAAGAAATCTTATGACTCAGAAGTGATAGACTAAGTGATTTTTTAAGTAACTATTTGCAAGAAAGTGACTAATAAATGTAAAAATTTTGCTTTCAGTTGAAATTTTTGAATCATTAGAGGTTGAGATGATGGTATAAAGAAAGAATAAAATCTCTCAATTATTTGCCATTTTTATTCGAAGACTAGTTTTGAGTTAATAGTACTTAAGTGAGAATTAAAATGTTTGGTTTATTGTCTTACATATATTTTTTAATTTCAAATACTTATTGAAATTTTTTAATCTTTTATTATTTGAAATTTACAACTGTATTACAAAACACATCTAGTAAATATGCGGTGTATATAAGATATAATGACATGAATAAAACTTGAAGAGGAACTACCCATTGGTAGTACTCTAATTATTGAAATTTAAAACTGTGTATATTAAATACAAGTAAATTTGAGGAAACTGATTTACAATAACAAGTAAAGAACTACTCACCAGTAGCACTTCAATACAAGTTCTACATTAGAAGATCTCTTGGCCATCTTCTTTTCAGACGCCCCGGAGGATTACCGGGAATAGAATAGGAAGCAAGTTGTGAATAACTTTTGCAATATAACATTTTATACAGTACTTAAGCATAGCCATATCTTAAACACAGTACTAGAACATATCAAAACAAAATACAGAATGTTTTACGTCAAACTTTTTTTCTTTTTTTTTTTACATTATATAAAACAAGTAAATTTGAGGAAGATAATTACTTCTATGGAAGTTCTGCGTTAAAAGATCTCTTGTCCATCTTCTTTTCAGATGTCTCGGAGGATGATCGGTAATTAAGTGTGAGGCTAGTGGGTTCGAGTGGGTATGGAGTTTAATATGATAGGATAGATATCTAGTAACGGCCAAATCAACAACATATGGAACATTAATATCTTTATGGATAACTTTGCTTGTGACATAATGAGGAGTATTGAGGATTTTACCAACGATTTTGGATTCTAAGGATTGGATACAAGATGAATCGGAAGGTTTAGTGGAGCATCAAAGCTCAACTCCGTATGACCTAATAGGTTTAATTATGCCATCTATTTTTTTTTTTTTTTTTTTTTTTTTTTAGTATAAATATATTGAAATATACAACTGTACAAAATAAATACATCAAGTAATTTTGTTGAAGGTGAATACAATGGCATTTAAATAACTTGTGAACTACTCACTAGTAGCACTTCAATAAATTCTACACTAAAAGATCTCTAGGCCATCTTCTTTTCAGCCTCGGAGGATTATCAGGAATGGAGTAGGAAGCAAGTTGAGAAACTAAATGATTTGAGTGGTTATGGAGCTTACTATGAAGGATAGGTATCTGGTGTGGGCTAAATCAGTAACGCATGGAACATTAATATCTTTATGGATAAGTTTATTGGTGACTAAGTAAGGAGCATTGAGGATTTTATGAGGGATTTTCAGATTGCAAGGATTGGATACGAGAGACATTAGAAAGTTTAGTGGAGTCCCAAAGCACAACTCTGTATGTCCAAATTGGTCTAGTTAATATCATGTAAATAAGTATTTTGTAATTTATTGGGAGCTTTGAACGCTTGTCTTGTAAATGTTGAAGTAGTCAGAAATAGCGAGAAGTTTCTTGCCTTTTAAGTCTGCTATGGTAAAATCAATTTAAGAAAAACAAAACCTTTTATATATTATTCCCTGGATCTATATATTATTTACTGAACTATTGAGTTGACAAGGTAAGCCAACATTAAAAGTTTATGCAAGGTTTTATGTAATTTATTTTTGTATAGAGTTATATATATATATATATATATATATATATATATATATATATATATATATATATATATATATATATATATTATTATTACAATCCATTTTTTATGTTTGGAAGCAAAAAAACTGAAAAATTAGTTGCTTTTTTTACGAAACGATCAATTATGTTTTATATTAGCTGAGATTTAGAATCAGCATAATAAGGAAAATATAAACAAATAGAAAAAAAAAATGTTATAATCCCACCCTAATAAATTACCTGATTATTGGTAATATATAGAAAAATATATATTTCCAAATCTGTGAGTTTGTAAATACATAGGTACACAAAACTATAAAAAAGACAAAACATGCGTCAATTGTCTATATGAAGTCATTCATTTGTTTTGTTTTTTATTTTGTATATTTTTGTGTATTGATATATGGCTGAAGTACTATCAATTTACAGTTTCTTCATGTCTCTATCGTTTCATATCATTTATTTTATTTATTGTATAATTATTTTAAGGAATATTAATAATCGTTCAGTTATAATAAGGGGTCTTTTTCACATTAAGGCTGCCAGTTCTCAGCTGTGACTTGTTACTCACAAATTTTAATGCCGGTAGCAGGGACCTATAATAGTGCAAAATTAGAGTTATAGCCACCAATGAGCATTAGGAGCCGAGAAAAAAAATATGAAAATCGCGTTTTATTTTTTTTTCTATGTTAATCCAGTAATCTCTGTTGAACAGATCCGGTACCTAGGACTCCGCTTAGACTAACGTCTAACTTGGAATCCACGTACAAGACTAAAACGACAAGAAGCTGCCCCTCGTTACAGACTACTTCAACATTTACTAGACAAACGTTTAAAGCTCCCAATTAATTACTAATGACTTATGCTTATGGCTGTGATTAGACCTATTTAGACGTACGGAGTTGAGTTTTGGGTCTCCACTAAGCCATCCAATTCATCTTTATATCCAATCCTTACACTCCAAAATCCTTCGCAGAATCCTCAATGCTCCTTACTTTGTGACCAATAAACTTATCCATAAAGATCTTAATGTTCCATATGTTGCTAATTTAGCCCGCATCAGATACCTATCCTTTCTTAGTAAGCTCCATAACCACTCCAATCCACTAGTCTTCCAACTTGCTTCCCACTCCATTCCCAATAATCCTCGCAGACATTTTTCTCTCAGCTATCAATCAAGATAGAGAAATAATTCTTTCACGTAAAATTTTAGTCAAGTATGCCATCTCTTACCGCAACCAAAACCTAATAAATAATCTCTTTAATAATAATATCAGATTTTGGTTTTGGTAAAGAGGTACAAAACTACAATTTTAAGTGAAAAAATTATGTCTCTATCTTGACTGAGAGCTGAGAAAGACCCATAATAAATATTTGAGAGAATCTGTTTTAAAGCCACCGAATATTCTATTACTAAAAAAATGTAATTAATTTCAGTAATTAATCGAATTCCCGTATCGATTACGCTATCGATATAAAGGAGCGGGAGAGCGGTGGGGGGGGGGGGGGGAGTCCTTGTTGCCGTCCTTGCCCCTGGCTGGGGTGAACGACCTCGGAAATACACAAACACTGCATTTCCACGTGTCCCGGGCCCTCGTCTCGTCTGGTCAGGAAATTCCTTCTTGGGGGAGGGAGGAAGGACTTTCAGGGGAAAAGGACCTTGAGGGGAAAGGTAAACAGAATTAAAATTGAAAAAGTTTCTGAGCCACTCGAGCGGGTATCCTGGAGATAGGGGAAGACATTCCATTCATTTCTCATCGTAATGGAACAGTTCTCCAGCCTAAGGGTATCTTTTTATTTTTATTAGTATTTACAAAAAATTGCACTTCGTATTTTTACACAATGTTTTTAAAAATTATTTTTTACAGTGTCACTGACCTCTGGTGGAGAAGAGAAGGAAAAATAACTTCATAAATTCAATTTACATCAGTATCACAAGACTAAAACGACAAGAAACTTCCCGTCGTTACAGACTACTTCAACATTTACTAGACAAACGTTCAAAGCTCCCAATTAATTACAAAAGACTCATTTACATGACAGTGATCAGACCTATTTGGACGTACGGAGTTGAGCTTTGGGGGTCTACTAAACCATCCAATTAATCTCGTATCCAATCCTTACAATCCAAAATCCTTCGAAAAATCCTCAATGCTCCTTACTATGTGACCAATAAACTAATCCATAAAGATCTTAAAATTCCATATGTTTCTGATTTAGCCCAAACTAGATACCTATCCTTCCATAGTAAGTAAACCACTCCAATCCACTAGTCTCCCAACTTGCTTCCTCCTCGATCCCTGATAATTCTCCGATGCGTCTGAAAAGAAGATGGCCTAGAGACCTCTTAGTGTAGATTTTATTGAAGTGCTACTAGTAAGTAGTTCTTCACAAGTTATTTACATGCCATTGTATTCACTGTCAACACATTCACTTGTTGTATATTATTTTGTACAGTATTTTAAATTATATCCATTGGGTGACAATAACTATATATATCAGTATCAGCCATTGTTATTCCTTGTTAAGATTTTTTCTCAGTCCTTTTAATCCCGGAAGAAAGAATACAACTTAAGCCAAAACGTCGACCTACGATAAAAATAGCACATCGTCTGCTTGGAAGTGAGTCACTCCAAAAGTACGTTTTCAAACTGCCGAATACTATATGAAAGCTGGTAAAATTTTCAATTTTTTGTGAAATTTTCAGCTTTGTGGATAGTTTTTTTTCGAATAGTGGTGAGTGTTGAAGTAATAAAAGAAATTTTAACTTCCCTAAATAAAGTGAAGATCAAGCTGTTCTTTAGTTCCCCAGTTTGTAAAATTCAAGGTTAAATATTACAGCTATTATGGTAAAAAACGTGATTTCCTCAAAACAGTTTTTGAATTATCGTATATCTGCAACGGATTGGAATAGAAATGTAAGGTATGCGGTATTTTTCTTCAATTTTGATTTAGTTTCACCCAATTCTTTTTTTTTTTTTTTTTTTTTTTTTTTTTTATACTAAGATGTACTCAAACAGTATATCGTCTGCTTGGAGGTAAAAGTCATTAAGTAACAAAAAAAACAAAAAAAACAACGGAAATACGATAATTAAAAATTGCTTTGAGTGTATAGCTTTTATATTCAATTGGTGACAATTTGTACTTCAGTCCAGTAAAATAAGGGTTTGCCGAAGAAAAAACTGCCGAACTTTTATCCTCAACGGATCTTTATGTTTTTTTGGGGGCTTCGTATCCAAAATTACAAAAAAAACTCCCAAAAACCGATTATTTTTGTTCTTTTTATCTATAACATAAAAATGAAGCTTTTATCGAAGAAAGTCTTCAAATATTAATTGTAGCTGGAATAATGACCAACGAAATGAAAAAAAAACTATTCCGAAATCGGATCATTTACCGCAAAGATATGGTCTTGGAAAAAACTGTAGAAGGTCAGTCCCACCTCTCCACGAAAACATGTTTGTCGTACTTTTTTGTCTATAATATAGAAACTATTTGTACTAGTTAAATTTAATATTAGGTCATATGTATGTAATTATATTAAATACCGTGTGAAACACCCACTCCACCCCACTGAACATGTCATAATTTTTTCTAAATATACTCATTTCATAGTTACATAGTGTTTGATATAAATTAAGTATATATATATGATATAATAGTAAATTTAACCAACTTTGAGATGGAAAAATGAAATAGTACATTTGACCACCTTTTAGATAAGAAAAAGAAATTTTGAGTCGGACGAATAGTTTCGGAGTGTGGATGTGTGTAAAATGTGGATTTTACAACAGTACGGGTTTTTTAGCGTAATTTTAAGGGACTTTATTAAAACTTCACATTTAATAGTCTAATAGTAAATTTAAGTAGATTTAAGATGAAAAAAATTAATTTTGAATCAGACAAATAGTTTCTAAGTTATAGACAAAAAAGTACGACAAACACGCGGAGAAGCGGGACTGAGCGCCAGTTGGCCAATTTCTACACTTTTTCTCAAGACCATATCTTCGCGGTAAATGATTCGATTCCGGAGTAGTTTTTTTTTCATTTCGTAGGTCATAATTCCAGCTAAAATTAATATTTGAAGACTTTTTTCGATAAAAGCTTCATTTTAATGTTATAGATAAAAAATAACCGGAATTTTCGGTGATTTTTGGTAGTTTAGGGTATGAAACCGACGTCTGCCCTGGTAGCAAACTTTAGATTCGGATTCAGCACCCAAACAAAAAACCTAAAGATCCGTTGAAAATAAAAGTTCGGCAGTTTTTTCTTTGGCAAACTATTATTTTACTGGACTAAAGTACAAATTGTCACCAATTGAATATAAAAGCGATACACTCGTATGCACATTAGAAAATCAGAAAATTCACTATATCACTATCTGAGCAAATTTTAACTAGCGTATTTCCGTTGTTTTTTTTTTTCTTTTCAGAAAAAAATTGATTTTGTTACTTAATGACTTTTTCCTTCAACCAGACGATATACAGGGTGTGTACCTCTTAGTTAAAAAAAAAAAAAAAAAAAAAAAAAAAAAAAAAAAAAATGGTTGAAACTAAGTCAAAAATGAAGAAAAATGCCGCAGACCTTACCATTCTATTCCAATCCGTTGCAGATATACGATAGTTCAAAGATAGTTTTTACTATAAAAGTTGTAATATTTAACCTTGAATTTTACAAACTTGTGACCTAAAGAACAGCTTGATCTTCACCTTATTTAGGGAAGTTACAATATCTTATATTACTTCAACGCTCATCGTGTTTCGAAAAAACTATCCACAAAGCTGAAAATCTCACAAAACTTGCAAATGTAACCAGCTTTCATATGATATAATTCAATGATCCGTATCGATTTTATGGAGAAATTTACTTTAACACCGGAAAACATGGTGTTTTCATTTGGCATAGCAACTAGTTATTTGTGTAAATAAGACATTATGATAATCGCTTGTTGGAAATATGCATTTTAAACATAATAAACTATTCACTGACATAAAAAACAAAGGGAAACATTATTGTTTAATAGAAAATAAAGGAAAACTGTCAATAAAGCGACACCAGATCAGAGGATCTTATGTTATTACATTTATTTATTTATTATTATTATTTAGGATTTATTTTATTAAATTTTCAATGTAAGATTTAAAACCTAATGATAATAAACATAGACATCAATTTTGCAGTTAGCTTCTGAATGCAGATGATGTTGGAGAATTCCACTTTTTTGAGGTGAATTTTAGGGAGAGATGAGTCTGTTTTTCAAGGGCATCTCTACCTTTTCAAGTGGGATGTCATTGGTTTATTGATTTTTGCACTGCTTTCGAATAATGTAGAGGAAAACCATGGTTCATATTTTTTCGAACTTCAGGTGAAATATCTTGACGAAGTCGTGGTAGGATATTTTGTAACAAATCTTAGTAATTTTCATCATTCAATCTGTTAGGCAAACTATGATTTTTCAACACTATCCGACAGCAGTTCAAAAATGAATAAATTTATTCATTAATAAATTATAGCATAGTTCTCAAAGAAGCATATAAAATGGTCGGTTGTATATTTTAAACAAGACTGACAACCATATTTTAAAGTATTTTAACGATGCCATCTTTTTTATGGATTCATCTAATATTTTCAACAGTTCCGGATGCCTTCCTTTTTATGTTACCATCACGTAGGCAGCGTCTTCCTCCAACGGGACCTCACTTTCTTGTAATAAATTTGGTCCGCTTTATTGGGCGCTATCATACAAAGTAGTGTTTTGATTAAATTTTTTTATTTTCATTTATTATGTAAATAATAGGGTAAATAAAAAAAATGACCGTTTTATCAAATTCCAGAGTTCAAAAGTCTGTAAATATTTTAATGCTATTTATTATTTACCAATACTTAATAATCCCTTTAGACCATTCTCTAAGCTTGTTTACTAACACTGGACTTCTTAAAAAAATAAAAAAAAAAGCCTCAGTTCAGTTATTTATTTCAAAGAAGAAACATGACAGTGTCCTACGAAATTCTCGTAATTTTAAGACATAACTGGAAAAAAACATTGCTCGAATAAAAATTTCACAGCCGCTGAAGCAACTCGTGAAATTATTAAATATGAAGGGGAAGGTGTCCTTGAAGAGCGCACTGCGCGGCGTTGGTTTGAAAAATTGGATATACGAAGGAAGAAGTGCTCCTGGCGGCCATTAATGGATATTGATGAGGTTCGGAAGGAAGCTGTTGAGTCAAATCCGTTCATAAGTACTCGTGAACTTGCCAGGGAGTGTGGTGTGTCGAAAGATATTGTTAGTCGCCATCTCCTCTCCATGGCGAAGTTGAAAAAGACCTGTAGACTGGTCCCTCACGAACTTATTCAACAAACAATCAGCAGAAAAGTTTACAGAACTTCATGGGTTTGAACTCCTGCCTCATCCACCATATAGTCTAGACCTCGCACCTTTGGATTACTACTTGTTTCGATCCATCGCTTATTTTCTTCAAGGGAAAAAACTTGGTAATTTTACTGAAATTGAAAATGCTGTCCAAGAGTTCTTTGACAGCCATCCCAAGGAATGGTATCAGCGTGGCATCAAGCATTTAGCTAGCAGATGGGTAATGACGGTAAATAACAATGGACTATACTTTGAGTATTAATTGTATTTTACATCAAAGAAATAATAATACAAACATTTGTTTAAAAAACGGTCATTTTTTTTTTATACACCCTATTATAATTAATTTAATTAATTTTCCAAGAAATAAATAAGATCTCGAATGTTTCTGTTACCGATACGTTCATAATAACTCTGAATTAATCACTTTATTCAGTTTTGTATGTTGAGGAGGCTCGATAGGCAAATGCTTTAGGAAGAGGTTCTCAGCGCGCTCATACAGAAGATCGTAGGTTCGAATCCCACCTGGGGTGGTTGAAATTTATTTCGTGGCGGCCCCATGAAATAAATCTTAACCTTCCCACCCTGGCTAGAATATGCTCTAGTTGGAGTACATAAGGACGTTAAGACCCAACAAACAAACGACTTATTTTTTTAAAAATCCGGTATAATGAAAAGGAATGGGTAGATTTTCACTAGCAGAATCCAATTTCACATCTTTATTCATGTTAAAATTATTTTATATTTTTTTTTTTTAGACCTTATTTATTCCCGTATAAATTATCAATTTCGGTATTTCATAACGCTTGGAAAAAATACGATTAGCAGAGTGATACCAAAAAGTAGACCTAGAAGTCTTTGTTTTTGGAAATCGTAGGTCTTCAAGGTCTATGAGATTACTTAATATTTTGCAGACATTTTGTTGTATTTCTAGTATATATTAAAAAAAAAAACAATATATAATAGTTTTTTTTTTTTTGATTATTTAAAAACTATTGAGATCACCTGTTTAATAAATTTATACGGCGATTATATAATTTTATTGGAGTCTTTTTGGAGCCTTCATTGGGGTGTTTTTGTGCATATTTCAAGTTGCAGCACATTTTCAAGATTGTGAACAACAGTATTTTCGGAGAATTCACAGTGACTGCCTTAAAATCATCATCTTGATTCGTTGAAGTAGTGAACTGCAGCCGCTAACAACTGTAGCAAATTTACAACTGCACACATATGCATCAAGTAAATGTGTTAAAACCGCTTACAATAACATGCCAAAACTTGAAAAGAACTCATCATCAGTAGTACTTCAATAAAAAATCTACACAAGATCACTAGTATTATTATTATTAGAAGATTACTGTAGTCTTTTAAATCTAAGCTCTCCGTCGTGTCTAATGTGGGGCCTGTCTGGGAGATCTTTTGGTAGATAATGAAGATTGTTATCTCGTTATTATTTTATTTTGTATTACAGTTCGTTGTCAGACCCACATAAAAGTCCGTCTGACATAGAGCAATGAACTTATACAGTTGTACTATGTATAATGAAGGAAACATTAAACAAAGCATAATTAAGAATAATGCAGTAAAAAAAAAAAAATACACTTAAAATATTAGGAATATATATATATATATATATATATATATATATATATATATATATATATATATATATTTAATACATTTATTGAAATTTACAACCATACAAATATGTACATCAAGTAAATGTGTTCATAACGATTACAATGACATGTAATAACTTGAAAAGAACTACTCATCAGTAGCACTTCAATAAAATTCTACACAAGAAGATCTCTAGGTAATCTTCTTTTCAGAGGCCTCGGAGGATTATCGGGAATTGAGTGGGAATCAAGTTGAAAAACTAACGGATTTGAGTGATTATGGAGCTTACTATGAAAGGATAGGTATCTGGTTTGGCCTCAATGAGCATCATATGGTTAATGTTCCATATTACTACGTTATGTACGTTATGCTAAACTAATCATGTTAACTTTTAATAACATTGTAAAACATGTAGTATGCCTCTAAGGCATGGAACATGTTAATATACAAATAAACGGTCCTTATATGGGGATACCATATAAGGAAAAGAAGGAAAAAAAAAAAAATGTAAATATTTTTTATACATTTATTGAAATTTACAACTGTACAAAATATATACATCAAGTAAATGTGTTGACAGTGAATATGGCATGTAAAAAACTTGTGAAGAACTGCTCACTAGTAGCACTTCAATAAAATCTACACTAAGAGGTCTCTAGGTCACCTTCTTTTCAGACGCCTTGGAGGATTATCAGGGATGGAAGAGGAAGCAAGTTGAGAAACTGGTGGATTTGAGTGGTTATGGAGCTTACTATAAAAGGATAGGTATCTGGTTTGGGCTAAATCAGCAATATATGGATCATTAAGATCTTTATGGATAAGTTTATTGGTGACAAATTAACGAGAATTGAGGATTTTTCGAAGGATTTTGGACTGTAAGGATTGGATACGTGATGAATTAGATGGTTTAGTAGAGCCACAAAGCTCCGTACGTCCATATTGGCGTTATCACAGTCATGTAAATGAGTCTTTTGTTATTAATTAGGAGCTTTGACATTTTAATTCTAAAATCAATGATCTATTGTTTTTTCTAGTCAAGGGATGTTTTTAACGAATTAAATGTATAGTTTTGAAATTTTTTTTCATATATGTCGTCACCGTACGAGTAACAGTTAATCCACCTTATGTTCAAACCAGGGCTGACATATGGTCCTTCTAGCCGCTAACATAAAGACCCGCAAAATTTTACGAATCGATCTTCTAATAAGGTCTCGAGTCCCGTTAAAATCTGTGCAAATAAAACGGAAGTATTTTGGTCCCCGCCGAATCCTAACAGGACTCAGCTGTAAAGGAAGGATACTCCTGCCTTAGCCTATATCCTTCCTACCGTTATCCTTCAGGATATCCTAAGGATATGTATATTGTATATAGCATTACATCTGACGTAGTGCTATTAGTATTTTAATAACCAGTTGTTGTTTTTGTTATGAATTGTACCGTAATTGACCTTAGTGGTCTTACCTCAACATCTTGGATATTCATAACATTCATGATCGTAATTTTAGGGCTGTCTATAATAATAACGATAAAGACTAATCGATATTTCTTTTAAGAGCTTAAAAACAATTCAATCATTCTACGTTCTAATCAAGCTCATAACATCTATTGGTTCTAATATTTTCAACATACCAGAATAAATAGACAAGTAAATGCTCTTCGTTTTCAACTATTTCAGACAAAGAACGTGAAGAATTGTGTCCAAAATAAGTAGAACTGAAAATAGGGTTCAAAAGAGAGAACTTCTAGGACCACCTATATGAAACGAACTATTAGAAGTCATCGCCTCTATAACTCGAACTCAAATTAAAAGAATTTAATGTCTAATTTGTTTTCCTGTTTTCTGTCATTGTTTGTCTTTTCAGTTTATAGTTACACCAGTCACTTATTAGTTATTCACTCGAATGGTTTTACAATGGCTATTGAAAATTCTTCCAATTAACGAAAAGTTAAAATTGATTTGCAAAGTGCAGAATGGAGAAAGAAGTTGGGCGTTTGTTGCTAGTGAATTCCGAATTCCGCGTAGTTCTCTTTCGATCGTCCTAAAGAATAAAGAAAAGATCGCCACTGGTGGAAGACGGTAAGTCTACTTTTAGGCACCCTCAGAAAAAAGCGCAATTAAGTTGTACTTATAAACCTATTCACAATTTATAATCAGTTATTTTTGGAGTTGGTGCCAACCAAAACAAACAGAATTTGAAAAGAAATTGTAATCGTAAAGATCCTCCCACTGCTTCATCACCGTCACACTGCTGTCTCCGGCCCTTCGACAGTTTATTTATTGTAAAGACAGGATTAAATTTCCCTTCTTGGCTGGCACCGACTCCAAAGATAACTGATTATAAATTGTGAATAGGTTTATAAGTATCGATAATTTCGTTGATTTTCATTTAATGGTTTTGTTTTGAAGCAATTAAAATATTATTTTTTATTTTTTAGTTCAAGTTTGTATATGTAGGTTTAATCTTGAAGTCGGTTTTTTTTTTTTTTCCTAAAAATTATTTTATTTTTTACTTTTTAGTGGTGAGTGTATTTTTGTTTATACAGTCAATTCTCGATCTTCAAGCTTCCCTGAAAAATGGTTTGACTTACTGAACAAAGACTTATCGAGTAATCATTCCACTTACCTTCATGTAAATGGGAAAATTTAACACAAAATCGGAGTTGAAATCATTACGTATATTTTCCATTAATGGGTATGTGTATGTTGTTTGTACATACATATAAAATCATTGATACAGAAAATTACATACCTGGTACCAATTTGTCATATAACTTCCAACTTAATTGCGCTTTTTTCTGAGGGTGCCTAAAAGTAGACTTACCGTCTTCCACCAGTGGCGATCTTTTCTTTATTCTTTAGGACGGTCGAAAGAGAACTCCGTAAAATTCGGAATTCACTAGCAACAAACGCCCAACTTCTTTCTCCATTCTGCACTTTGCAAATCAATTTCAACTTTTCGTTAATTGGAAGAATTTTCTATAGCCATTATAAAACCATTCGAGTGAATAACTAATAAGTGACTGGTGTAACTATGAACTGAAAAGACAAACAATGACAGAAAACAGGAAAACAAATTAGACA
Organism: Euschistus heros; assembly: GCA_003667255.2. Lineage (NCBI taxonomy): Eukaryota > Metazoa > Arthropoda > Insecta > Hemiptera > Pentatomidae > Euschistus > Euschistus heros. The sequence goes on from RCWM02000502.1 coordinate 717,299, forward strand.
TTAAATTCTTTTAATTTGAGTTCGAGTTATAGAGGCGATGACTTGTAATAGTTCGTTTCATAGAGGTGGTCCAAGAAGTTCTCTCTTTTGAACCCTATTTTCAGTTCTACTTATTTTGGACACAATTCTTCACGTTCTTTGTCTGAAATAGTCTCATTGATGTGAAATTTAAGTGTAATGTACTTCCGACCGCAGATTTTGTACGACTTATTTAAGAATTTAGCTTATCGAAGTACAACACTTCGAGAGTTGACTGTATTTGTAAATTATTTTTTTAAATAATTTATATTTAGTTACCTTGGAGATTTTAGATAGTCATAATCATAAATATGTTTAAAATGTAGGGTTATATAAAAGTGATTTTTATTAACTGTTTTTTTGATTTTTCTTAAAAAGTGCTGCGTTTATTTCAAAATATTTTATATGGAACTACCTCTGAAGTAGGCTCTACCGATCTAAAATAGAATCATCAAAATTGATTCAGAATTGACGGAGGTTCTCAACTCGTCTTTATTTTTTATTTTTTTTTTTTTTTGTTTATGTTACGCGATTACTCCGTCAATTCTAAATCAATTTTGATTATTCTTTTTTAGATCGATAGGGCATACTTCAGAAATAGTCTCATAAAAAATATTCTGAAATCAACGCAGCACTTTTTAAGAAAAAAAAAACAGTTAATAAGTGATTTTATGAACTGTTTTTTTGGTTTCTCTTAAAAAGTACTGCATTGATTTCAAAATATTTTTTATGGGACCACCTCTGAAGTTTGCCCTACCGATCTAAAAAAGAATCATCAAAATTGATTAAGAATTGACGGAGTAATCGCGTAACATACACACACAAAAAAAAAAAAATATAGACGAGTTGAGAACCTCCTCCTTTTTGAAGTCGGTTGAAAATTGCTTCTCCTCGACAACCGATCTTAAGGAGTGGGAGAATGCGTTCAATATCGTATTTCTCAATTGAACTAATCTTATCTTGTTCTGAGATGCCCTTCCCCGGGAGGGACAAGTACGCAGGATGTGATGCATTTCCCCAGGTTTTATAACGCACTTACCTCATGCCGAAAAATGCTTGGGGTAAGTGCATCATAGGGCTTAACTCCCTCATAAAAAGAGGTAAAATGATTTTTTAATTCTGTACACAAGGAAAAACTACATAACAAAATAACTTACCTTGGTAGAATATCAGTCTTGAATTTTCAAAGGTTATACAATTTTATAATTGTAACTCCTTCAACTTTACACAATAGCTAGATCAACAGGTTGAACTATGAAATTTCCTAGTGAGTTTATCTTTTACAGTAGAGCACTCTAGGTTTGGAGGGTATGAAGTTCTCTCTACATACACAACTAACTGATCGCAGTTAATGTAACAAAATGGCAATAGAAATTATGGCCGATTAATGCACTTGCCCCATAGACGCACTTACCCCACTTCACCTTAATATTAATTTGTATTAATGATCAATGCCACTAAACTCCAGTGTGACCTTAAAGCAAGAAAGGTAATATTAAAAATATCAATATTAATTCATTCTATTAATTTTGGTTATTAATGAGTAACAATAATAATTTTTAGGGGTAACGGACATTTTTAAAAACTAGTTAGTACCCGTAAAAACAAGTATCATGCTAAAACATTTGAGACCCGCACAACAGCTCACCTTACACATAGGCTAACAGTTCATTTGTCTGTTATCTTTAACAGCTTGTGACTTGAGAATGCTAAGAATCACAAAGATGTAGTTGCTGTGTCAGAAGCTTTCAATTGTTTAGCAAAACTATCTCTTTGGAATTCGAAGACTTTAGCGAAACCGAAGCACACGCACAACACGGACAAAGAAGCCATTAAATTCCAAATTAACTATAGATCTCCTGGTGAGAATTCACTAATTCTTTTTCTGTCTTCTCCAGTCCTGGAACCTGTTCTTATATAATTTACAACATTGAGTCGACTAGACAATTACTTGGGAAATATTGTTCCTGCTGTTCATGGATGATTGCGTTCCTGACTGGAGTCATGATGTGGAAGAACCATGGAGTAGAGTATCCTTAAAGGATATGAAATCCTGTTTAGTTAATAGGAATGTTGAACCGAACGAATAACCAGTAAGGATTTCAAACTTGACAATTTCTTTAAATAATTCAAGTTTTATTTATTCAAGACTAAAGCGGCAAGAAACTACCCGTCGTTACAGACTACTTCAACATTTATTAGACAAACGTTCAAAGCTCCCAATTAATTACAAAAGACTGATATACATGACTGTGATTAGACCTATTTGGACGTACGGAGTTGAGCTTTGGGGCTCCACTAAACCTTCCAATTCTTCTCGTAAACAATCCTTACAATCCAAGCTATTTCGTAAAATCCTCAATGCTCCTTATTATGTCACAAATTAACTTTGTGATTAACCATAAATTGATAATTTGGCCTAAACCAGATATCTATTCTTTCATTGTAAACTCTATACCCCATCGAACCCACTCGACGACCAACTTTCCTTACATTAAATTCCCAATAATGCTCCAAGGCGTCTGAAAAGAAGATGGCGAAGAGACAGGGGCTAATGTGGGCGTAATGTAACATTAAATCTCATTAAATACCTAAGGTGAACATCTATGAAGTCAATTTTATGGACAAATTTGGATGTTTTCTTCAACACGCAATAATGTACTCAAAACACCCTGAAAGTTACTTCAAATATCATTGTTTTATAAGATCCTAATTTTTTCTAATGATAAAACCATCACAACTAATTTTTTCTTAGTTTGAATAGACTTGTACGAACTAGAAAGTAATTTTTTATTTGAGATTATGAGATATAATTATCAGTAAAATTAAAGAAGTTACAGGAACAATAATAATCACGTGCATTTTATGTCAATTTTCATTACTTTTTTTATCTCAAACACAGTATTTTAACTTCGTATTTCGGGAACATTCCCACATTTTGTTATTCCTATGAGGTTAGTGGTCGGAAATTGAAATAAAATAATTTTAATTTTTCGTATTAGGGCTCCACTAAACCATCCAATTCATCTCGTATCCAATCCTTACAATCCAAAATCCTTAATGCTCCTTACTATTTGACCAATAAACTTATCCATAAAGACCTTAATGTTCCTTATGTTACTGATTTAGCCCAGACCAGATACCTATCCTTCTACAGTAAACTGCATAACCATTCCAATCCACTACATATTTTACATATTTTACGCCCACATTGGAGCACTTAAATCAATACATTTGAGTATTCTACTTAGGCTTCTTCTTCTTCTTCTGTTCCCAGAACTTTTTCATCCTCTCCGACCTGGCTCCCCTTTGTGTGTACGTTATAGTATATTGCTTCCGTAAGAAGAAATTATTATTGACAAAAAAAAAAAAAAAAAAAAAAAAATTAGTATTTTTCCTCCCACAGCATCTTTAATGATATTCCATTAATCCCTGTTGAACAGATCTGCTACCTAAGACTCCACTTGGACAAACGTCTTACATGGAATCCACATACAAGACTAAAACGAAAAGAAACTGCCCGTCGTTACAGATTATTTCAACATACTAGACAAACGTTCAAAGCTCCGAATTAAAGACATAAAACACATTTACATGACTGTGATTAGGCCTATTTGGACTTACAGAATTGAGCTTTGGGGCTCTACTAAACCATCCAATTCATCTCGTATCCAATCTTTACAATCCAAAATTCTTTGAAAAATCCTCAATGCTCCTTAATTTGTCACTAATAAACTTATCCATAAAGATCTTAATGTTCCTATGTTGCTGATTTAGCCCAAACCAGATGTCTATCCTTTCATAGTAAGCCTTATAACCACTCAAATCCCCTAGTTTCTCAACTTGCTTCCTACTCCGTTCCCGATAATCCTCCGAGGCGTCTGAAAAGAAGATGGCCTAGAGAACTTATAGTGTAGATTTTATTGAAGTGCTACTAGTGAGTAATTACTTTAAAGTTTTACCATGTTATCGTAAGTGTTTTTAACACATTTACTTAATGTATATTGTACAGTTGTATATTTCAATAAATCGTAAAAAAAAAAAAAAAAAAAAAAAAATGCTATATAGAGTTGAAATTGATAATAAAATTTACTTATATTCAATTAAATTCATTAAAAAATATTACATGTTACATTAAAAGTTATTTACATGCCATTGTATTCACTATCAACACATTTACTTAATGTATATGTTTTTCATGTCGGGGAATTTGGGCCATTCGTCCCACTGTGCACCGACCAGTTCGATCCTTACTCTTCACTTCATGTTTACATTTTTCGATAGCTCTTTCCTATAACCTCACATGTAAACAATCACTTCTACAGTTTAAACTTGGATTGTGTTGTTTAGTGTATTATATTGATATTTAGTCTTCTTAAATGCAAAAAAAGGGAAACAGAAGTTAACAACATGAGTTTCATAATGGATTTAGTGTTTTATAAATTGATGTTTTCTTGGAGATGAAGATGATCGGGGATGCAGTGAAAGTAACACCACGTCTTGGAAGAAATTCATTAATACGTGCCAACGTTTCGACCTGCGTTGCAGGTCTTCTTCAGGGCCACAGAACCACACTTGTGAGGAGAAGGACGATGACTTCTCCATTCATCATACCAGTCAACTATACTTTTATCATTATTGTTTTCTTATTTCCTGTTCCCTAATGTATAAAGGAACGAACCAAGGAAGTAGTGTCTTCGGAAGGAGGGAAATAACCATTTTAATCTTATGTAGGAGTGAGATGCATGGTCACGGCGTGGTATACCTAGAACGATTCCCAGTCAACAGTTCATAATCTTCTTCAATCTCGCATCCTGAGATTCAGAGAGACCTCCGAACACCACACTACCATAATCAAAATGGGGGAATAAGAAATTAATAGATGTCGAGTTGATTGTGGAAAGAAGTTACGGGAACTGTTAGTCTATAGTTGTTCAGTTGACCCAATCAATTTACGGACGGACTAATAAATTATTTAAAAAAATCTTATTATCATTTTAAAAATATGTAAAATAAATATTAATCCATTAGTACTATCACACATACTATAATGAACACCGTTTAATAATGCCCAGAGACTAGACGTAGAGGAGAGAGCGAAGAGAAGTGCTGTTGTTCCCAACAGTTATTAGAAGATTTACGGCCTACTAGGGGTCCTAGGGCTATCATCTTAGACCCGCACCAATCTATTACCGCTTCCTGCTCCTCGATAAATATTAATTACTGTAGTCTTTTAAATCTATGCTCTCCGTGGTGTCTAATGTGGGGTCTGCCTGGGAGATCTTCTGGTAGATACTGAAGATTGTTATCTCGTTATTATTTTATTTTGTATTATAGTTCGTTGTCGGACCCACAGAAAAGTCCGTCTGACATAGAGCAATGAACTTATACAGTTGTACTATGGATAATGAAGGAAACATTAAATAAAGCATAATAATGAATAATGCAGTAAAAAAAAAATACACTTAAAATATTAGGAATATATATATATTTTTTTTTTTTTTTATACATTTATTGAAATTTACAACTGTACAAAATATATAAATCAAGTAAATGTGTAGACAGTGAATATGGCATGTAAAAAACTTGTGAAGAACTGCTCACTGGTAGCACTTCAATAAAATCTACACTAAGAGGTCTCTAGGCCATCTTCTTTTCAGACGCCTCGGAGGATTATCAGGGATGGAAGAGGAAGCAAGTTGAGAAACTGGTGGATTTGAGTGGTTATGGAGCTTACTATAAAAGGATAGGTATCTGGTTTGGGCTAAATCAGCAACATGTGGAACATTAGGATCTTTATGGATAAGTTTATTGGTGACAAAGTAAGGAGCATTGAGGATTTTTCGAAGGATTTTGGATTGTAAGGATTGGATACGAGATGAATTGGATGTTTTAGTAGAGCCCCAAAGCTCAACTCCTTACGTCCAAATAGCTTTAATCACAGTCATGTAAATGTGTTTTATGTCTTTAATTCGGAGCTTTGAACGTTTGTCTAGTAAAAGTAGTCTGAAACGACGGGCAGCTTCATGTCGTTTTCGTCTTAAAATATTAGGAATATAAATATAGAATCAAAATATAAGCTCTGAAATGGTTAAAAGAAAAGAAGAGACCAATTGTAGGTGACCTCATCAAAGTCACAAAGTTTAAGCAGATTCATACCGCACAATCAAACAGTGGAACGAATACGATGCCTTGGGTTTTACCTGGACAAGAGGGTTTTACCTGGAACCCTCATACATGATTGAAAAGACAAGAAGCTGTACGTCGTTTGAACTGTGCAACACTTACTTGACAAACATTTAAATGTCCCGATTCACTACAAGAAGACTCATCTATATGACGATTATCATACCCATTTAGACTTACGGTATTGAGTTATGGGGTTCCAATAAACCACCGAATTCTTCCCGCATCCAATCCTTACAATCCTAAATCCTTCGACAAATCCTTACTGCTCCTTACTTTGTCACAAATGAACTGATCCACAAGGATCATAATATTAATATGTCGGTTAACCAGATACTATTCCTTTAATAATAAACTTAACACTCATCCAAATCCACTTGTTGCACAACTTGCTTCCCATTCCATTCCTGGCAATCCTCCGAGGCGTCTGAAAAGAAGATGGCCCCGGGATCTTCTTTTTTTGTAGATATTTCCTTAGAGTACTACCAATGGTTAGTTCCTCTACAAGTTTTAATAATGTCATTTTGCATTGTATACAGCATATTTACTATTGGGTTGTTTCACATGAAATGTCCGATTTTATAATATTTGAAATACATAGAGGATTTTCCGAGTCTCTGTTGTTTACATCCAAAGTTCACATATCATAATCAAGCAGTTACTAATCCTCTACTTTTCTTTTATAAACATTATCTTCCCAATCAATTACACACTGTTTAGTATACCTTCAAATATGAACATGGAAACACGCGATTTTCGTGTAATATTTTTTTATGAGTTTAAACTAGGTCGTTCGGCAGCTGGATTGCTTATGACAATCAGCGTCGGTCAGGGCAGTGGTTAGACATCGACGAAAGCCCAGGACAAATGCCAAAACCAAATTTGCTCCCGAAAAAATTGATGGTTACAGTATAGTGGTCCATGGCTGGAATCATACATTATTCCTTTTTGCCTAGAGGTGAGACCATTACCTCTACAACCTACTGCAATGAAATTGGCCAAATGAACGAAAAATTATTGAAAAAACAACCTGGATTGGTAAATCGGAAGGGCCCTATACTCCTACACGACAACGCTAGACCCCACGTTTCAAAACTTACCATGCATAAATTGAAAGAGCTGGGGTACGAAGTTCTTCCGCACCCACCACATTCTCCCGACTTGTCTCCAACAGATTATCACCTTTTCAGGAATTTAGACAACTTCTACAGAGGAAAAATTTTTGCAAATGATGCTGAAATCAAAAGTGCGTTTTCAGATTTTGTTTCACTTCAAAGCTCAGAGTTTTTCAAATCCGGGATAAAAAAGTTGTTGTCACGTTGGGAAAAATGTGTAGAAAAAGAAGGTAAATACTTCGAATAAAATTATATTGTTTTCATATTGTATTTTTACTAAAATCCCTTTACCTTGAAAACGGACATTTCATGTGAAATAACCCAATAGATGTATTTTTTTAATATAGTAATAAATTTCTGTTGTTAAAAGAATATGAAAAATGTAACTAAAACCTAACACAAATAATGACAGAACATGGTAACACTTAGCATTAGCAGTACATAAAACTATTAAACATTTTACTAACAGACTCATGTAATCCAGACAGATAGATTCAAAATTTTAAACATATACTATGTGAATATAAATGATTTGAAATATTTAATCAGATAAAAATTGTAATTCTCAAACATGGAACATGGCCAGAGCCAGAACAATTTTTTTTTTTTTTTTTTTTTTTTTTTTTTTTTTTTTTTTTTTTTTTTTTTTTTTTTTTTTTTTTTTTTTTTTTTTTTTTTTTATTGAAATTTACAAATGTATAAAATTTATAAATCAATTAAATGTGCTGTTAACTATTACAATAGCGTGAGAAAACTTGAAAAGAACAAATTTCGCAATCCCTAAATGAAAATAACAAATTTGATAAAGATCATAAAGAATATAATCAAATAGAAATACCCTAACAATAAATATTTGTGAATCATAGAAATAATAAATCGTTTAAAATCGATCCAAATTATTGTTTATATGATCAGATAAACATATACAATAGCACCATATTAAATTTATTTCCTATAAGAACGGAAAAATCCAATGAGTCATAACGGAAAACCCATAGTAAATCACAAAAATTTAACCTACCTGTCACCTTCCACTTCTCACGAATTGAGTGAGAAGTCCATTTCTGTTTCAGTCATCTCTTAGACCTCCTAAGGCGCGAACTGATGTTTGATTTATTGTCTTACATTTTTAAAAACTTCAGTGTATATAATCCATGTAACATAGTACTGATATGTTTAAATTTTTTTTATGTTTTAGAACTGAAGATGAATGTTTAGCATTCGAAACTAGTTTTCAAATAAAATAATCTCAATAGAAGTGGCACTTAATTAATCAATCCTAATTGTATTGATCCTTCTATACCATCATGGTGTGCCTCAAGTGAATTTTTTTTTTAATTGTTGCATCCAAGGGAAAAAATTCAACAACCACATTTTTTAATTTACTCAAATACATTATTTAAAATCATTCATTTAAAAATTGAATAAAATTTTACCAGCTGAGAAAAAAACATCTGAGGTTCGCACTAGTCTCCCCTACACGTAGGCTTATGGTTCATTTGTTTATCTAACAGCTTGAGAATGCTAAGAATTAGAAGGATGTAGTTGCTTTATCAACAGCTTTCAATTGTTTAGCAAAACTATCTCTTTGGAATCCGAAGACTTTAGCGAAACCGAAGCAGACGCACAACACGGACAAAGAAGCCATTAAATTCCAAATTAACTATAGATCTCCTGGTGAGAATTCACTAATTCTTTTTCTGTCTTCTCCAGTCCTGGAGCCCGTTCTTATATAATTTACAACTTTGAGTCGACAAGACAATTACATGAGAAATATTGTTCCTGCTGTTCATGGATGATTGCGTTCCTGACTGGAGTCATGATGTGGAAGAACCATGGAGTAGAGTATCCTTAAAGGATATGAGATCCTGTTTAGTTAATAGGAATGTTGAACCGAACGAATAACGAGTAAGGATTTTAAACTTGACAATTTCTTTAAATAATTTAAGTTTTATTTATTATTATTATATGTTCAACGATGAAAAAATCTTGTATTGAAGTATGCAACCAAGCATTATTTCTTCAATAAGATTTTTACGCATAGCAGTAATTTTACAGTTCAGGTGGTTGAAGATTACATAAAACATATAGCATATAGCAAATAGCATTGGACATCTAATTTTTAATTTTAATGCATGAGTTGTAATATAAATGGACAAAGATTATTAAGAAACTCTTGGATATAATTGACTGTGTTATCAGTCCTCACAACTAAAGGCCCATGTATCATATTTTTACAAACAATATCACAAACCGGAGGATCGACTTTTTGATTTGGTAATAAATTTTATTCATATATCATTTGGTTGGATTTTAATTTCTAAATATGAAAGTATATGAAAGTGTGACAAAATTCGTTTCTGCCACTCAAGATAGTACACTTAAATTATTACTATAGTAATTTTTTTTTTTTTTTTAAACTTTTCTGGAACTATGAAGATGATGTACTTAAAATTTGATACAGATGGGTTTAGTAGTTCTACCATTTTAAACTCAATTGCAGATTCGCGCTAACCACATAGCGGTCAATTTAGTTCCATGTAGTATCACATATATGAATATTTTTTAATAAATTTAATTGAATATAAGTAAATTTTATTATCAATTTCAACTCTATATAGCATTTTTTTTTTTTTTTTTTTTTTTTTTTTACGATTTATTGAAATATACAACTGTACAATATACATTAAGTAAATGTGTTAAAACGCTTACGATAACATGGTAAAACTTGAGAAGAACTACTCATCAGTAGCACTCCAATAAAAATCTACACAAGAAGATCTCTGGGCCATCTTCTTTTCAGACGCCTTAGAGGATTATCGGAAATTCAGATGGAAGAAAGTTGAGAAACTGGTGGATTTGAGTGATTATGGAGCTGACTATAAAATGATAGGTATCTGGTTTGGGCTAAATCAGCAACATATGGAACATTAAGATCTTTATGGATAAGTTTATTGGTGACTAAGTAAGGAGCATTGAGGATTTTTTAAGGATTTTGGATTGTAAGGATTGGATACGGGATGAATTAGTAATAATTCATTTAGTAATAATAGAATTAGTACAATATTAGTAAACTTAAAAGTTTGATATTCAGTGAAAAATGAATGGATTTAAATAAAATTCAACACAGATATACAGCTTAGGCCAATACCTTTAAAGTTCATCAGTCTTTAAGGGTAAAATTAAAATTAATTTTTTAATTCATAATTTAAAACATACTTTTTCCCCCCCCCCCACCCCCCCCCCCCCCCCCCCCCTTCATATTTATATCAACAATTTCGTTTGCCAACAGAAAAACTTTTTTTTTTTTTCTTTTTTTTCTTTTTCATTTATTGATATTTACAACTGTACAAATACATATACATCAAGTAAATGTGTTGATAGTGAATACAATGGCATGTAAATAACTTGTTAAGAACTACTCAATAGTAGCACTTCAATAAAGATCTACACTAAAATGTCTCTAGGTCATCTTCATTTCATTCGCCTCGGAGGATTATTGGGAATGGAGCGGGAATCAAGTTGGGAGACTAGCAGATTGGAGTGGTTATGGAGCTAACTATAGATGGATAGGTATCTGGTATGGGCTAAATCAGCAACATATGGAACATTAAGGTCTTTATGGATAAGTCTATTGGTGACAAAGTAAGGAGCATTGAGAATTTTTTGAATTGGATGCTTTATGCCCCAAAGCTCAACTCCGTAAGTCCAGATAGGTCTAATCACAGTCATGTATATGAATCTTTTGTAATTAATTGGGAACTTTGAGCTTTTGTCTAGTAAATGTTGAAGTAATCTGTAACGACGTTTCTTGTCGTTTTAGTCTTGTATGGGGATTCCAAGTAAGACGTTTGTCCAAGTGGAGTCCCAGGTAGCGGATCTGTTCAACTGGGATTAGTGGAATATCATTGAAGGATACTTTAGGACAGGAGGTCCTAGGTTTACGACGAAGGGTAAAGGTTATTTGGTGAGATTTGTTCGGATTTATCTATATAGCATTAAATTATATTTTAATATAATCTTTAGTTGAATAAGGAGTCCTAAAAACTGGTATACGGATACCAAAGTTTTCGAAACCGACTAATTTTTTTTTTTTTTTTAACCTCATCACAAAGTATCTCAGGCTCTCGTGTAGAAGTCGACAAGTCAAGATTGTGCACTTCACAGGATGCCATTTTTGATAGTTTTCGTAAATCCTTTATTCACTCTAAAAATATTATATTATTAATAAAAATTATATGCAGCAAAATAGATACTCTAAGGTCTTATTAATAAACTCAGCTTAATCAATTTTTAATTATTGGGACAACTGGCGGTTGTAGAATGGCGCTCGTTAGTAAATTTTACATTTTACATTTTACAAAATTTTACATGTACATGTACTGCTAAGTGTTACCATGTTCTGTAATTAGTTTGTAGTTGTTACATCGTTCATGTTCTTTTATAAACAGAAATTAACAACTGTATTAAAAAAAAATACATCTAGTAAATATGCGATATACAATGCAAAACAATGACATGATTAAAAGTTCACAATTATCCACATATTATCACTTTATATTGACAATTTAATTGAAAATCGTTATATTTTATTATTGCCATGATGTGGTTAAAATTTGGTCCAGATTGGTTCAGTAGTTTTTGCGATTCGAGATAACAAACGAAAAATGGTTTGTCCTTTTATATAATAGTATAGGTATAGATTTAAATCATAATTGATAATTTTATTTATGTCATTATTAGGAGCATTAAAATTTTTAATAAAAGAATTGGATAAGAGAAGATTTGAAAGGTTTAGTTGAGCCCCAAAGCTCAACTTCGTATGTCCAAATAGCTCTAATTACTGTCATTTAAATGAGTGTTTTGTAATTAATCGAAAGCTGAAAATGATATACAACATTCTTGAGCAGTATCGGCAATGAACCCCTGGGATACCTCAGCCTCATTGCAGGTCATTGATACCACTCAGATATTTCTGATTATTTGATCCTTCTTCCTTGGCCAAGGGATCGAGGATTCTCCCTATCAGGACGAGGATCGAAATTGAGCCTTCGTGAGCTCGGGTCAGGATGTCTTCAAGATCCTGCAGCTTGAGATGTGATGAATATTTTACGGTAGCCTGGACTCCTCTGACCTACAGCGTTTACGAAGGAATCCTCAGCTGTTGTTTTCTTCAATTCAAAGGATTCCCAATTTCAGAACTGTTAGACCAGTTTAGAGTTACATTGAACCGAAAGGTCAGTTTCGGGAATGCATTCGATTACTTCCATTTCCACTAAGGTTATAACTAGAGACCGAATTTCTGTGTTATTGCACATTTAGTTCGCTTTGATTTAGCGCTCTCTAACCCAAGTAGTTATCTCATTTATATAATAAGAATTCTTATTCTTAAATTATATTTTGCACAAAGTTGACTTTTTGAGCTTAATTGCACGAATTCGGGTTTTACTGCACGAAATTGCACAATTAAACCGAATTCATCTAATTTTATTCAATTAAACATTTATTTTTTAAAAATTTGACTTATGATTATAACATTTATAACAATTATTTATATTAAGTAGGTTAATTAGTTTTAAATTAAAAGTAAAAAGTCGCTTAAATCAAATGTATTTGTGACATACTACTTTTAAATGATCGCAATGAATTGGGAGCTTTGAAGATTTAGGCAAACATTGAAGATCGACGTACTTCCTAGAACTAAGTCGTTTCCTCAGAAAATTTTACTCCCCGCTTCCTATTTCATTCCCCACTTCAGATTTAGCACAAAGGGCTAGTTTTTGACAAGATTTTACCAAAAACGTCCGCGAGTGTTTCTACAAAATTGAAACAATGGACCAATGAATATCCGGAGCTGATATTTGTTTGAAACTCTAGAAGAAAGCTTAAAACAAATTGAAAATGAAAAGGGAAGAAGTTTGTTTTCTAAATTCGAGTAAATCCTTGAGAAAAACTCCGGCTACATTCGTTATAAAATAAATTATTGTATCAACGGAAAGGAAATAGAAGCTGATAATCTGGATCCATCCTCAATCGCATGCTACAAAAATTGTCCTGTTACGTCCATAGATGTAGAACGTTCCTTTTCTTTTTTGAGGAACATTTTATAAAGTGACAGGTGGCATAATTTTACTGAGAAATATTTTGAAATTTATAATGTCGTACATATTCACGAAACTTTTAAAAACTAATTTATTTTTCAAAAACATTTAATTATATTTTGTTTCCAGGTAAAAGGAAATTTTAATAAAGATATTTTATATTTATTTATATTAACAATTTTTTTTCTATCCTTTATTTCCCAAATTTCAAAGTATTTCAGATTGAATTTACACTAAAACGAAACGTTTGTCGATATGCCCTTAAGTTTATTTTAGGCTGGTTAAGTTTTGCATATTTGTGTAAATAAATGGATCGATGCATGTATTAAGTTTTTAAATTCACGTTTTGAGTTTTTTACTGCACGATTTTGAGTTTTTTACTGCACAAAAATCCGGTCTCTAGTTATAACCTACTCGGTTAATTTATTTTCTTCATAAATTGTAGGTATTTATATTTCAGGTAGAACTTCAAAATTTAGAAGAAAAAAAAAAAAAAAAAAAAAAAAAAAAAAAAAAAAAAAAAAAAAAAAAAAAAAACAATAACGGTTACCACCGTTCTTTGACAATATTCTTCATCCCAACACATCAAAGCTAAACCCAGAAAATCAGCCTCAACGTACTGCTCACATCTACGTCTAGGGCTACCCCTCGGGTAATTATCCTGCGGCTCAACGCTGTTACTATATTTGGGGATTCAGTTAATATTAAATCGTACGACTTTACACGCCCATTAGAGCCTCGCATTGATATTACATGAACTAATAGACCGTTTTATCGAATTGCATAGTTCAAAAGTCTGTAAATATCTTAATGCTATTTATTATTCACCAATACTTAATAATCCCTTTAGAGCATTCTCTTAGCTTGTTCAGAGGGCATAGAAAATTTAATAACTCGTTGGCAGAAACATTTAAGGGTGATATAGAGTATCGAAAGATGTTTAAAAAGACCAATTACAGTGAAACTCCGATTACCTGGATTAATTGGAGCCGTAATCGATCCGGATACCCAAAAATCCGGACAATCACATTTACTGTTGAATTAGGATATTGAAATAAAGAATACAGACATACGTAACGTTTTAGCTATGCATTGTATTGAATAATGAAATGTGTGGTTGTTTATAAAATTATATTTATGTAACAACAAAGTGTAGTTAACATGTGGGAAATCGTGGATGTTTCGACACAGAACTCATCCAATTTTTCCCCAGGTTCGCCTTTCCTAATACGTCCTACAATGGACAGTTTTTCGGACATAGTTATTACAACGGGTTTTCTTTTAGGTGTCAATACTCTTTAAGTCTATAATGAGACCAGTTTCGAAGGTAATAGAACCAAACCTATGTAGGATGGATGATCTGTGCTAGAACTTCACTAAGTAGTCCAGTCAATAAAGGATTATAAAGTTCGTTTTCTGTAATCCAAGGTTTCTCTTTGGAAACATGTCCAGGGTAGTTAGAAAGTAAACATAATAAAAGTCCTGGAATTTTCGGACCTGTAAAACAGGAAGGGGCGTGCGGAAGGTCCCTTTTTTTGGTTTTGCGCTCATATCTCGAAAACGGTAAGTCGTATGCAAAACATAACTAGTTACTAAATTAATGTTAATTAAATTCTATACAACTTTCAACCTACACATTTTTTATATTCTGTACCGTTTTCGAGATATACGCTTGGCAAATGTGAACATTTTCAAGAAAAAAAAATTGACCTCACGTTTTATTTTAAACTTCCCTCCATATTTTCTGAAAGGTTCATCCTACGACTAAAGTTTTCATATATAATATTATAAAACATTAAATTTTCTTCAAAATACACATATATATACCAATTTATCTTAAACTTGTCAAAGGTTAAATCAATTTTAACTTTTCTTCCGTTAGCTGCCGATTGGTCTATTTAGTTTTACGTCTTTTATTGCGTCATGAAAACGAATAAAAGGGACCTTTCATATTTTAAGTGAACTCCAAACCACGACCTACAATGTCTGTTAATAAACTATTAAAAAAAAATATATATACTAAAAAATGTATATATTTTGTCTTCAAATAAATCTGGATAATTGGAGTTTCACTATATTTTATTTTTATATTTGTGTTTATATTTATATTTGTGCAAAATATAAATAAATAAAAACGACACATAAATACGAATACCGGGTTATAGAAAAGGTAAAACAGAAAAAAACATAAATCAGTTTATAGTACCTACAGCTATAAACAGCACCCAAGAACGCTCGACCAATCCGTCTCCTGGATTAACCAATTATCAGAGTGTGTGTGTGTGTGTGTGTGTGTGTGTGTGTGTGTGTGTGTGTGTGTGTGTGTGAGAGAGAGAGAGAGAGAGAGAGAGAATCCCTAGAGGTGTAAAGAAAAATGTAGTCCCTAAATTAGTTCTATTGGACGATAAGGATTTAGTTTTGAGCCATTATCAATGATTGGTGGAAAGAGATTTATCTTCATTACTAACACTAATTCTATCTTATCTCTGCTGACCATCCCCACTCCCCTAGTGGGCCCTCATCTATTATATAGTGCCGCTCTCTATCAATTGGTCTAGGAATTATCCTTTTCCTAAAACCATTTGTTATACTGAGAATATTTATTTCAATTACTTAAAGCATTTCAATGTCCTTTAACGATATGGATAAGCATACACACTAGAGTTGGAATTTATAACCTTCGTTTAGTCAACAAAGTGTCTTTCTGACAAATTTAATTATATATTACCACTAGTTTTATTTTATTTATATACACAATACGAAAGTTTACTAGAATTCTGATAATTTAAACAAAAAAGAATTCATTTTACAAATGCTTTTTTAAGAGCATAAATGTTCCAAAGACACTGGTATTTTTTTTTTTTTTTATATATATATAGTTTATGTATTGAAAACATACTTTTAATTCTACCCCTTAAAGACAGATAAATTTAATTTAAATCCATTTATTTTTCACTGAATATCAAACAAAAAAATTTTTTTTTTAATTTTTATTCTTTATTGAAATAATAACATAGGCACATCCATCTCAAATGACAAAATAAGTAATAAGGAGGAATATATAAACAAATTTGAAATATAAACAAGAAAAAAAAAAAATACACAACCAATAAAAAATTCTAGAGCGAGTAATAATAAATAATAGTTTAATTATAATCCTAGCTAGAGTAAATACAAATCAAAATATACAACTTACAAAAAAAATAATATACAAAATAAAAATAATATAAAAATATACAAATAATACAATCAAAATTAAAAAAAAACTAGTTTTGTGGTATAATACAAAACCAAACTTTTATTTATTAACTTAATGGTCGAAATAAGATATTTACACTATTTTAATTTGTATAATATTTTATTTTCAAGTAAGGCCCTGGGTTTCATTTATTACTTAAGGTATAGCAATTATTACTAAATCTTTCACTTAACACTATAGATATTCCACTATTCCCTGTTGAACAGATCCTAGGATGACAAACGTCCAACTTGGAATCCACATACAAGACTAAAACGATAAGAAACTGCTCCTCGTTACAGACTACTTCAACATTTACTAGACAAACGTTCAAAGCTCCCAATTAATTACAAAAGACTCATATTTATGACTGTGATTAGACCTCCTATATGGAAGTACGGAGTTGAGCTTTGGGGCTCTACTCAACCATCCAATTCATCTCGTATCCAATCCTTAAAATCCAAAATCCTTCTAAATCTCCTCAATGGTCCTTACTTTGTCACCAATAAGCCTATCCATAAAGATCCTAATGTTCCATATGATGCTAGTTTGGCATGAACCAGATACCTATCCTTCCATAGTAAGCTCCTAAACCACTCCAATCTAGTGTCCCAACTTGCTTCCCAGTCTTCCTCCTCCATCCCTGATAATCCTCCGAGGCGTCTGAAAAGAAGATGGCCTAGAGACTTTTTAGTATTGATTTTATTGAAGTGCTACTAGTGAGTAGTTATTTACATGCCATTGTATTCACTATCAACACATTTACTTGATGTATATTACAGTTGTAAATATCAATAAATGAAAAAAAAAAACACTGTAGATGGAAGAATAAACAAATATTTCTCAGCACAAACATTGTTTCAATAGTGTATTAGGACTCCAACATCAATATGAGCATGTAATAAATTGAAGAGTTATATGGCTGCATTTTTTTTATCCAAAAGAACAAAAAAAAACAAAACAGAAAAACTGTCCCAGAATTTGCAGAGAATCTTTGTCAGCAAATTGATTGTTGACGATCACGCAAGGCCACTGGAAAGGTAAACAATTTAAAATCTTGTGTACCTAATGCATTAACTGGCCTCCTGAAAAATTACCATAATGTAGTTTGCACTAACAAAAATGTATGAGCTTGGTTACAAAACTCTCCGCCTTATCCACTCTACACTCCAGACCTCTCGCCTACCATTTCATTAGCAATAGTGCTCTAGACCAACCAATTATTGGATTGTCCCAAAATTATCTTCAATGTAAATAAACTCCCCTCTCAAAAATAAAGATTATTTAGTTACATTTTTGTTGATATTTATAAAATTCTTCTCAAATTCTACAATCCACAGTACCACAGAAGCTTGGAATGTTTCTCCAGACAAATAACTCTTCAGATTCTTCTACAGAGATGTTTCTGAAATTCGGAAAAAGATTAAATCTGACACTGGGGGCGAAGTAAGAAAAACAGGGGGCAGTAATTGGACAAATAAAATATAGTCCGCATCTGGAAAGGAATTCGACATTCCTTCTTCTGGAAATCCCAGGACTTCTTTCTGCCGAGGTTAAGTGAAATGCCATTTTACTGAGACACTTTCTGAAAATTCAGCTGGTGTGAGGAGAAATACATACCTTACATGTTTGGTGTACTTAGCTTGTAAAACTGACTAATCATAGGTAAATCGATGAATGTTGTGAAAGCTACGCTGTGAATTTGATGCCCTAACCTGTTACTAAATGCAAGAACTGAATAAGGCAATAATAAAATGAAAATATATTATCGCGTTGTCTAATAATTAATGCATAAACATATGGTTTTAAAATGTAGAAATAAGAGAAATACCCACCATAGGTCACTGAACATGGCAAAATCGTCATATTTTGCTGAAATAGTGTTTATTTTACGGAATTTAATCGGAATATCATATATACTATCTGATAGTAAATTTAATTACCTTTATATGAAAAAAATAGAAATTTGGGATTGGACAAATGTTGTTGGAATTATAGCGAAAAATGTGCCAAAAAATGGATTTCATTACAGTTAGCGGTATTGAGCGTACTGGCATGGCTAGTTTACAGGTCTGGATCAAAAATGCACAAGAGCTAATAGCAAATGTAACGAGCTTTCAGATGAAAAAATTAAATTTTGAATCGGACAAAAAGTTTCAGAGTTAAAGCTAAAGGAGTACCTACAAAATCGTGCGTTTTCGTGGAGAACTTGCAAAGCCGAACTTTCCTCACAGCAAAATTTCTTGTACTGATACATCTTTTTAAATAAAGAATACTTATATAAAGTAAAGAATACTTATATACTTAAATAAAGAAAACTTATATGTATAAATAATTAAATTAAAGATGAAATAGTTGGTTCCTAACGAATCACACACTTGTCAAACCAGTCTATTTTCTCTCCAAACCCGATTTTCCTATATTCCAATCTTTTCCTCTTTCTCAGAAAACTATTACATATACGGGCATCTTTTAGGTCTCAAATTAAATTTCCTTTAAATTATTTCAGAAAGGTGCTTTTGTAAAACCAGTCTGTTCATCAGTATCCGGCCGAGAACATTACTCTTAATAGAAAAATTTCAAATTTTGTAAAAACACCATTTTTAGAGAGCTCTATCTCCGCAATAATTAATTAATTTACAGAGATTCAATTAGTCTTAAGTTGACACAAATTTAGTTCTCCTAAATATTGCAAATTTGCTACGTCCAGCAAAATTTCATATTTTACGAGATATAAGCGGAAACATTAAAATAATGCTAAAAGCTCGCGGTTTTTCGAGTACTAAAAAAATCACTTTTGGTTTTGAAGGTTGAAAACGTGGATTTTAATTACTCTTATAAGTCCTAACAATATATTAAAAATTAGTAGATAAATAATTTTTTTCACTTTTCGGGTCAGTTTTACGCGATATAAAAATAGGTCTAGCGGCATGTTTCCGAAGGCTTTCGGGTGTCAGACCACTTGATTCGTATTTAGAAAAGGATACACTTAAAAGATGAGACCAAACTCAAGACCATACCTTTCCAATTATTTTTTGCTATTTTGGGCGATTTTAGGGAGTTCGCCACACCATATCATTTCAAGGTGGATGATACAATAAAATGAGACAGGAAACAAATTTATGTCCTTTCCAATTAATTTGCATGTGGCGGGCTCCTGGACTATGATATAACACGTTTCCAGTCGGCTTTTGATTGTGGAATATTTTATCTCTTGAAAAGCGGTCCAAGGGTCTAAAAAAAATTGGTAGTCGGTTGTTGAAAGGTCTGGAGAGGTGGATGTTTGAAGTCGAGTCTCACCAAAATCGAATAATTTTCATGAGGTCTGAAAAAGGTGCTATTGGTAGACAGTTAATGCATGAGGTATGCAAATTTTGAGGTTTTATTACCTTTTCGACTGCCTTGAGATGGTCAGCGAAGAGTTGGTCGATTAACTGAATGAGAATATTCTTGTCTTGTATCAAAAATACTAGTTACAAAATAAAATATTATCTTTAAACTCATATAAACAGATTTGAGAATGGAAGTACTAAAATTTCAGAAATGTTTCCCACGGGATTGGCTCTGACGCAGATCCACACAAACTTTTGGCGATCAATAGAGGATTGATTGAAGGGAAGGACCTCTCCAATTTGCAACAGGACCGAGCCCCACAGACTATTAACAAAATTAGTCGACTCGGCTGAACATCTGTGAGCCACGTGTGATATTAGCTGGTTCGAGTTCCCTCTGCTCTGCTTCGAAAAGCTTGGAACTTCTAGTTCGGTAACCAATTAGTTTAGACGGGAAATGATATAACATTTAATTTGATTTTTATGTTTTTTAAGGATGTTGGATCTGAATCTCACTTTCCCCCCTCCAAAAAATCTGATGAATGCTTAACATTCGGAACTAGTTTCAAATAAAAAATCACAGTAGAAGTGGCTATTAATTTATCAATCCTAGAAACTTGAGTGTCACTATAAACATTTCTCTTGTCTGGGGGTCTTAATAATTTGACTTTTTTGGTGTAATAATACTACACCAAAAAAGTATAAATTATATAGAATATTCTTTCTTATATAACATTTTTCGCTAGATCCTACCGTTTAGGAGCTATATTGGTTTGAATGGAAAAAATCACACTTTGCTACATTTTTGAAGTTTTAGATATTTTTGGACGCGCTCTGGCTCTGTTGGTGTGCTCGGATCAAAAATTTGCCGATAATTTCCTTATTAAAAAATTTAATGAAGAATATTTTATATTTATAACATTTGTCGCTAGGACGTGCCGTTTAGCAACTATTTTGGTTTGAATGAAAGAAGTCATGTTCGGAACCCCTATTTTTTCTCAACTAATCGTTAATATAATTTAATTGTTAATTTAAGTAATTTGATCCTGTTAATTCTAAAAGTTGTTCGTCCTGAAAGCTTATATGCCTCTGAATGTTTGACTCTAAACAAAAACGGAGAAATTGAAAATATGGTAAAGAAAGAGAGAATAATATTGGGACCTATAAAGACTGGAGAAGGTATTAAACTAAAAAGTAATATGGAAATATATCAAAATATTTAAAAATTAAGTGGTGCAATGAGGAAACGTAGATTGACATTATATGGACATTTTATGAGAATAGATGAAAGAAAACTGAAAAACAGAAAAAGAATACATGGATACGGATAGTAAAAGAAGATATGATGGTCGCAAATATACAAGAGGATTCAGTTTAGGACAGAGAAAACTTTCACACAACAGTCAACAAGATTCAAATTTCCAGGAAATGGTTAGGATACACGGTAACGGTGGTTAGAGGAAAGAAGAAAACATCAGGTAGAGGTGATGAAGAAATATTGGAAGGAACGAAAGAGCAAGGAATGAGGTGTTAAACGTAGTACACGGGTGGGAAATCAATGAAAGAGACTTATTATTTTTTTTTTTTTTTTCATTTATTGATATTTACAACTGTACAAAATATATACATCAAGTACATGTGTTGATAGTGAATACAATGACATCTAAATAACTTACGAAGAACTACTCCCAGTAGCACTTCAATAAACATCTACACTAAAAGGTCTCTAGGCCATCTTCTTTTCAGACAACACGGAGGATTATCAGGAATGGAGTGCGAAGCAAGTTGGGAAACTAGTGAATTGGAGTGGTTATGGAGCTTACTATGGAAGGATAGGCTTGGGCTAAGTCAGCAACATATGGAACATTAAGTTCTTTAAGGATAAGATTATTGGTGACGTAAAGTAAGGAGCATTGAGGATTTTTTGAAGGATTTTGGATTGTAAGGATTGGATACGAAATGAATTGGATGGTTTAGTGGAGCCCCAAAGCTGCTCAACTCCGTACGTCCAAATAGGTCTAATCACAGTCATGTAAATGAGTCTTTTGTAATTAATTGGGAGCTTTGAACGTAGAACAATTGTAAAATGTAAATTTCGAAAAGCAGAAAATTATTTTTTTCAATTTATAAAAAATAAATTGATTTTTTTTTTTTTTTTTTTTTGCTGTTATTAATTTATTTTATTTATAATACTAATATTATTTGAGGAAGCCTAAGTGTGAAAAAAAAAATGAGCCATTAGATGAGAACAAGGAATAATTTGATTGCAGGGGATTTTATTTTCCGATAAGTATTTATTTCTTATAACTTCTAGTCATGTACATTACCAATTATCCAGCTTATAACAATAGCAATAGCCTAATCTGCCTTTGACCTATTTATTTTGCTCTTTACAATTACCCAGTAATCAATTTCAATTATTGGCTTTTAATATCCTATAATGACATTAGGTGCAACTACCCCTTGAAGACTAGACAAAGGAGGAAGGCGCGGTGCTAACACCTGACTATCGGCTGATTAGACACGCGTGACTAAAGTATAAAAATATGAGGATCGAGGGGGCTGTGGACAATCTAGAGGTTGCTTCACATTATTTATAGCGCACTCTTTAGGGACCTTTTTGCTTTATTTGTTCCGTGGAAGGGTCTCAATGGATACGTAGGAGTGTGCTCATTGTACTATCTTGTGCAAGATCATTCTTCGTATATGATACTGGCCATTGATTGTGTTATTTACGAATGCGCTTACGAAATCCTCATTCTCGTCGGGCAAACCAGATAGTTACTGACACCCTTAAGGAAATATTCATATTATAATTATAGAAGGAACAGTTCAATAAAGATGAAATTTGCAATCAGATTTCCTTAATTACTATACTTTAAACTAAGCAAGATAGTTTACACCAAACATTATTCCTGGAATGCATTTCACAAGATAGTGATAACAAATAAGGTAACATTAGTTACCCAATCTGCCGGTATTCCTCAAGGTAGTGTCCTAGCTCCTATCCTCTACACAGTGTATACAGCTGACATCCCAACTCATCCTACCACTGTCCTCACTACTTAAACTGATGACACATGTGTGTTATCAGTAAACAATGATCCCTTCATTGCTTCTCAAAACACCCCAATCCCATATCCTAAACCTTCAAGAATGGTGTCAAAAATGGAGAGTTAAGATTAACCCCAGCAAATCCCAGCAAATAACCTTTACCCTACGTCGAAAACATACCTCATCCTGTCCTCCTGTATCCTTTTATGGAGTACTATTAAATAATGTGGAACTGATACGATACCTTGGATTTTATCTGGACAAGAGACTTACCTGGAACCCTCATACAAGATTAAAAAGACAAGAAGCTGCACGAATAAATCCAAACAAATCCCACCAAATAATGTTTACCCTTCGTCGTAAACCTACGACCTCCTGGCCTACAGTATCCTTTAATGATATTCCACTAATCCCTGTTGAACAGATACGCTACCAAGGACTCCACTTGGACAAACGACTAACTTGGAATCCACATACAAGACTAAAACGACAAGAAACTGCCCGTCGTTTCAGACTGCTTCAACATTTACTAGAAAAACGACCAAAGCTCCCAATTAATTACAAAAGACTTATTTACATGATCGTGATTAGACCTATTTGGACGTATGGAGTTGAGCTTTGGGCTCTACTAAACCATCTAATTCATCTCGTTTTCGATCCTTACAATCCAAAATCCTTCGAAAAATCCTCAATGCTTCTTACTTTGTTACCAATAAACTTATCCATAAAGATCTT
Organism: Euschistus heros; assembly: GCA_003667255.2. Classification (NCBI taxonomy): domain Eukaryota; kingdom Metazoa; phylum Arthropoda; class Insecta; order Hemiptera; family Pentatomidae; genus Euschistus; species Euschistus heros. Next base: position 741,078 of record RCWM02000502.1, read on the forward strand.
AATGTTCCATATGTTGCTGATTTAGCCCACAGATACCTATCCTTTCATAGTAAGCTCCATAATCACTCAAATCCGTTAGTTTCTCAACTTGCTTCCCACTCCATTCCTGATAATCCTCCGAGGCGTCTGAAACGAAGATAGCCTAGAGACCTTCTAGTGTAGAAGTTTTAATAAAGTGCTACTGAAGAGTAGTTCTTTTCAAGTTTTAACATGTTATTATAATCGTTGTCAATGCATTTACAATGCATGCAGTTGTAAATTTCAAAAAATGTATGTATATATATATATATATATATATATATATATATATATATATATATATATATATAATTTAGTTATTGTCACCCAATGGATATCATTTAAAAAAACGGAAAAAAATTTACAATGATTTTACACAGTTGAGTTGTAGAACTTTAAAAGAAATATTATGTTTATGTTAATATTATTTATTTTTTATTTTTTGTTTTTTTTGGCTGAATATTTTTACTTCTATTTTTTAAGAAAGGATGTCAATTATTGTCTGGAGTGTCAATAAATGTTTGGTTTACCCTACTTTGATAGTTCTATTTTTCTTTAAGGATATGTTTATGAGATATTAAACCACTAACATCCTCCGTCTCATAAGTAAAAACTTATGAGACTTAATGCTAAAAGATAATTATTAAGAAGTAATTTAGGCGTGGAATTCCAAAACCAGCTGACTCCAATTTTCAAATTTTTATTTATATTTTTTTGACAAGGATATGTCTTTTGGCGGGGTTCTTTTTTTGTTTGTTGTAACGATGACCCTGAGGTAGCCAATAGTTTTTGTGTTTTATAATTATGTAAAGAATGAAATATATTTGTATTTTGGCTGGAGGTATATACTTTTTTGGTGTAACGATTTTGTCACATTCAAAAATGTAACATTTTAACTCTCTCTAGCTCTATTGGTGTCGCTCTAATCGAATATTTGACGATAACAATCTTGTCATAACTTTAGTAAAAAATACTTTTTGTTCTACAACATTTGTCGCTAGGATTTAGGAGCTATATTGGATTGAATGAATTATGTATCGTTTACCTACATTATATTTATATTTTTAGGGATTTTTCGACAAGCCCGTCAACACGTTGGTGTAGCTTGGATTGAGAATTCAACGATAACTTTTTTGTCAGAAATTAAGTTCAAGAAATTTAATTTTAAAATACTAAAATTTTTTTTTTTTTTTTTTTTTTTTGTCAATACATATTTGAATTTATTTATAAATTTGATATGGATTATTTTTTGTAAAAGTAATTTATTTGTACGACGAGGTATTCATACCAAGAATCAAAAATCGATTCTAAAACGATTTAGGCCTACTGCGATAAAAAATATTAAGAAAAATTCCTGAATGGAATAACAGTGGCTGGTATTAATACAAAATGAATGTCATACTAGGCCTAAAATAAGAGAAACTGCTCTTCGTTTTTGACTACTAAATTTTTTTTCATTTATTGATATTTACAACTGTACAAAATAATATACAAGTAAATGTGTTGACAGTGAATTCAATGGCATGCATATAACTTGTGAAGAACTACTCACTAGTAGCACTTCAATAAAATCTACACTAAAAGGTCTCTAGGCCATCTACTTTTCAGACGCCTCGGAGGATTATCAGGGATGGAGTGGGAAGCAAGTTAGGAGACTAGTGTATTGGAGTGGTTATGGAGCTTACTATGGAAGGATAGGTATCTGGTTTGGGCTAAATCAGAAACATATGGAACATTAAGATCTTTATGGATAAGTTTATTGTTCACAAAGTAAGGAGCATTGAGGATTTTTCGAAGGATTTTGGATTGAAAGGATTGGATACGAGATGAATTGGATGGTTTAGTAGAGCCCCAAAGCTCAACTCCGTACGTACAAATAGGTCTAATCACGATCATGTAAATAAGTCTTTTGTAATTAATTGGGAGCTTTGAACGTTTGTATAGTAAATGTTGAAGTAGTCTGTAACGACGGGCAGTTTCTTTAGTCTTTATGTGGATTCCAAGTTAGTCATTTGTCCAAGTGGAGTCCTAGGTAGCGGATATTATTAATAATTTTATTGAATTTTCTAATATTTTTAGGGAACGATTGTCTTCAAAATTATAAAATATTTCATTATGAACAATATATTATTGAATATAATAGATGAAGCAGTGGTGTATAGTAATAGCGAAAGGATGTTGGCAAGATTACAGCGGACTGCCGGTGGACTAACGGTAACCTCACTGAGGAGGGCCGGGTCATATCGCCTCTCTGTCCACGAGCAGTAGGTTCTATTCCACCTAGCATCAATATTACACAAAGTATAATTATTATATATTATATATGTAAATATATACAAAAAATACATCTTTTACAAGTAAAGAAAATATATATTTACTGGGGATGAGTCGATTCTCAATTCGATACATTCTATAGTACCGGTATCGAGAATCGATTCTTAGGGATCAATCGCTGACCCAGAGGTAGCCATAATGTGTTTTATAATAATGTAATCATTGAAATGGATGTGTCTTTTGGCTAGAGGTCTATACTTTTTTGGTGTAACATTTTTTTCATCTTCAAAAATTTAACATTTTGACACGCTCTAGCTCTGTTGTTGTTCTCAAATCGAAACTTTGACAATAGTGTTCAATTTACAAATTTAATGGAGAATAATTTTTGGTATATAATTTCTGCTGCTAGGACTTACCGATTAGCAGCTATATCGGCTTGGATGAAAAAGAACTATATTTTTTCGGTTTTCAACCTCTATTTTTAAATGTAGGGGATTTTTTTCTAGTGTTGGTTAATTGGGAAAATATATAGATGCTAATTTTGAAAAGCGATTGGTGAATAACATGGCCTATAAATGCCTCGAATAATTCGATATTGTAATTAAAATACGATTTTCGATATTGAAATATTGACATAAACCCTATTGGGAGATGTAGATTGTTGGGATATGCAGTCATAAAGATACATAGCAAATAAAAAACAAATTGCTGCTGACAGTTTGTTTACATACTCGCTCAACCTCTGATGAAGGCTTCCAATGAAAGTCGAAACGTCGGCAATATAAATTAAAATATTATTTTGATTTGCTATGTACGAGGTGTGATCAAAAAGTTCCAGGAATTTTTATATACTATGGGAATGCAATGTCTCACAGCGATGCGGTTAGCAGCATTGTATTGCCTGACTCAACAGGAACACAGCTGTGTTTCCAGATCAATCATAACATCACTGAAAGTAACATTAGCACAGTTTGTTTGAGGTTAGTTTTATAGAATTCGGCTATTTTATGAAAATGGATGTGAAAGAAGAGCAACGTGTTTGTGTAAAACTGAACAAAACGTTTTCTGAAACCTTTTTGATGTTACAAGAGGCTTTTGGTGAAGAATTTCTAAGCCGATCATGCTGCCATCAGTGGTTCAAGAGGTTTAAAGATGGCCGAACATCCACAGACGACGATGCTCGTTCCGGACGCCCTTCAACGTCAATCAATGATGACAATGTTGCTAAAGTGAACGCTCTCGTACCATCAGACCGTCGACTAACAATCCGTGAAATGGCAGAAGAGTGTAACATTTCATTTGGGTCATGTCAGAAAATTTTAACTGAAAAACTTCAAATGCGTCGTGTTGCAGCAAAGTTTGTGCCAAAACTGTTGACTGAAGACCAAAAACAACACCGAACTCATGTTTCTAAGGAACTTCTTCAAAAGGCAAATTACGACGAAAGCTTCTTGAAACATGTTGAAAAAAGGTTCTCCAAGACCCAAGAAAGCACGCCAAGTCAAATCAAATGTGAAGGTCATGCTTACGGTTTTCTTTGACTGTAAAGGTGTTGTCTACTATGAATTCCTTCCACAAGATCAAACAATTAATCGTTTTTTTTATCTTGAAACCCTCAGGAAATTGCGTAATGCTGTGAGCAGAAAGAGACCTGAGCTGTGGCAAAGTGGTGATTGGGTCCTTCACCATGACAATGATCCTGTTCACTCTGCATTAGTTATCCGTAACTTTTGTGTAAAAAACGCAATGACTGTCATTCCTCAGCCCCCCTACTCACCTGGCCTGGCTCCAGCCGACTTTTTTCTTTTCCCGAAGCTCAAGAGACACCTGAAAGGACGAAGATTTCAAACAGTTGACGAAATTAAAGAAAAAAACAACGGAGCTGCTAAACACCTTTACAAAAAAATAGTTTTCTGGGGCCTTTGATCAGTGGAAACACCGGTGGGAAAAGTGTGTGTATTCCCAAGGGGAGTACTTCGAAGGAGACAAATTTGAATAACCTGTATGTTGTATGAATAAATGTATAAAAATTCAGTCCTGGAACTTTTTGATCACACCTCGTATCTATGACTGCCTACCCCAACAATTCACATCTCGAAATACTTAACAGTCAACTAATACCTTATCAATATAAGCCCTATTTGTATTAGTAAATACTAGAAACTAATTATTTTATTTTACTTTACTTTATCATTACTTTAATTAGTAGAAAATGTCCGAATAAACAATAAAACGAAATGGGAAAAATCTCGAATAAAATTGATATCATTTAACTGAATAATAATAAAGAATAAATAAAGTTTTATTCAAATGATTAAACAGTTTACAATTGCACATATTAAATATTGTTACATGTTTTGGTAATAAAACAATTTACACTACATTGACAGCTGCGCTTAGCTAAAATGGGTATAATTTGGAATGCATTTATTTTAACAGTAGGAAAAATACTAAAAAAACCTACAAAATAAGAAGAAAAAAAGAGATTGATAAAAGCAAATTCCTACATAATAAAATTTACTAAACTATAATGCATAATTTATTAACTATTTGTACATTAAGTTAATCAACATTTTGGATAATTAACTTATATGTTATTTGTGTTGCAATAATTTAATTTCAAGCCGAGACAATAACTTTTGGATGCCTTATTAGCAAAATATTGTTATAGTAGTATGTGGTTTGTACGTTTGTGTATGTATCTTCTTAAGGATTGCTTGTTATAATTGCCTATTGTTTGAATTATAGGATTTCCTGAATTGTTTGTTGAGTTGAAAAAGTTTCTGGTATGTGTGTGAATAAATTGTTTAATAGTCTGAAAATCTAATTCGAGTAGCATGTCAGTTATTTTTGTGTATCTGGGGTAGTCATTTATTATTCTCATGCATCGGTTTTGCACCCTTTCAATTTTTTTATAGTTTGAATCACAGGTGTAGCTCCATACGGGAGAGGCGTACGTTAGTAATGGTCTTATGACTGATTTATACAGAATTATTTTGTTTTTGATCGACAGTGGGGATTTTCTTCTGAAATACGGAGCCATATTACTTAAGAGTTTTTTGATTAATTTAACTGAAAGAAATGAAAAATTGAATTAGTCATCTAATATAATAGTTTTAAAAAAAATTTATTTTGTTTTATCGCTTTTTGGGTGTACAAAATTACTCGCCTTTGTAATTAAATAATACAATTATATATTAAATAATACAATTATATATCAAATTTGACAACAGTTTCCTTGTCAGACATATAATGGAGTATATTTGTTGTTACTTAACATTTGTCGCTAGAACTTAACATTTTAATGCTATATTGGTTCGACTGAAAAAAAGTAACGTTGTAACGTTTTTATACGTTTTTTCCCTGATGCGAAAAATTAAAAATTCGATTTTTCCCTGACTGCGAAAAACAATAGTAAACATAAACAATATGTCTATCTATTAAAAACCGTTGAAAACATATTATCCTTAAGAACGAAAACTAATATCTAATTGTGGATGGAGAGAGTGGCCAAGGATGTCCTCCGGCCGCATAAAATCGTCAGATCCTGGTAGATCTGTAAAGCAGTGTCCTTATAGCCTTTTTTTCCTAATTTAAATTTTAGAATTAAAAAGCTCAAATTAGAAACTTCTCGTCATTTTCAACTTCTTCAACATTTACTAGACGCACGTTCAAACCTTCCGATTTACTACAAAAGACTCATTTACATGACAGTTGTCAGACCTATTTGGACATATGGAGTTAATCTTTGGGGCTCAACTAAACCTTCTAATTCTTCTCGTATCCAATCCTCACAACCCAAAATCCTTCGAAAAAATCCTTAATGTTGCTTACTTTGTCACAAATAAACTTATTCATAATGATCTTAATGTCCCATATGTTACTGATTTAGCCCAAACCAGATATCTATCTTTTCATAGTAAGCTCCATAACCATTCAATTCCCCTAATTTCTCAACTTGCTTCCCACACCATTTGTGATAATCCTCCGAGATATCTGAAAAGAAGATAGCCCAAGGACCTTCTAGTGTAGAATTTTTATTCAAGCGCTACAGATGAGTAGTTCTTTTAAGTTTTGTCACGTTATTGTAACAGTTAAAAGCAAATTTACTTGATGTGTATATTTAAATTTAAAAATATATTTACCAAACGTAGGTACTTGCGACAAATGATATATAACAAAACATATTCTCCATTCAATTTCTAATAAGGAAGCTGTCGGCTAATTTTTGATCTTAGTAACATCAGACCCTCAGCGAAAAGACATATCCGCTTCTTCAATAAATCAAATAGATGAGACATCAACCGATGGGGCTATTATCCCATCCAGGACTATAATATAGATAAAGCAATAGTATTTAAAAAACCTCCGAGCTGTGGTAACAACATGGCAGCCGATCCATAACGACTTCTTTAAAATAAAAAAACTTATTTGTAATGACTAGGGCTGTGAATTATATGCAATAAAATCTGAAAAATATGCACATATATATGCGAATATTTTTAGTAAAATATGCAATTTAATACCTGAAATATTCAACTTTCTACGTTATTTAGAAAAATAAAAAAAATTGCAATACATACTTGTACATATGTACAAACTCAAGTTTAAGTAACCAATTATGTTAAAAAGAGATACAATCGGAATAAGATTATTAAAAAAGAAACTGTCAAGGTGAATATTTACAAAATAAAGAAAAGGTATGGAAGGGTGTCAGCTGGACATAAATCGGTATCGAAACCAGTATTTTCTTATCCAGTAGCAGTTTGTGTAACAGAAGTTTTTTTTCAAATTTTGATTTCTTTCCTTTGTTAGATTGGATATAAATATCCTGTTTTTATATGCTGCGTTAACGTAAAAAACCGTGCAGTAGTCGATACAACTTTATCTAAACAAACACAATATAAAATGTTCCACCGGACTTAAAAGTCTCAATAGAGAACTCTGAAACCTTCTTTCCAACAAGATCTTTTGTCTTTGCCAGAGTGATTTTCGGCATTTTAGGATTACATAAATAAACAAACGAATTATGCGTCTGGTAGACACTGTGTGAGAGACTGGATAGTCGAATGATGTTAGGAAGAAGGGAAATAAGAAAAAAATAAGTAATATTTCAAGTATTCGAGTGAAGCGAAAACAATAAATTAATCCAATTAAACAATTCCAAGAGAATCAAAGACGATCGAAAGTACACATAAAGGAAAGGATCAAGGAAGCACTTGTACAAACACAAATTTATTCATTATTCATTAGGACGGGGAATAAATAATAAGATAGCTATTTTTCGGATTTTATTTTTCGCCTGCTCAGAAACAAAAAAATTCAAAAGTCAAATGCTGATATGCCGGATATGTAGATAAATATGCATTTATATATAAAATTGCTATTACAGTTCAAAATATGTAAAAACATGCATTTTTAGTAAAATATGCAAAATAAAAATAACTTGAATTGACTCCAAATGCCTCAAAACATATTCATTTTGATTATATTAGATGTTTTAGTTTGCCAGGAGAAATATGCAAATGCATATATTTCTCTGCCCTAGTGATGACATTAATGTTTTATACGTTGCTGAACCAGACAACCATTCCTTCGTTAATGAAATTTCCAATCCATCCAAACCCAATAGTCTCTCAACTAGTTTCCTATTCAATTTAGGGTAGTCATCCGAGGCGTTACAAAGGAAATGGATTAAGGACCTTCTGAAATAGGATTTTTTATTAGATTGCAACCGATTGATAGTTCCACAAGAAGCAATAGTCATAGTTAATAGTCTATATATATTTATATATATATATATATATATATATATATATATATATATATATATATATATATATATATATATATATAGAGAGAGAGAGAGTGAGAGAGAGAAAGAGGGAGGGAGAGAGAAATATAATTTCTATAATTTTTCTTCATAGAAAAATAATTTTATTCTAGGACAAAGTGCCTTAAAAATAATAGATAAGTACAAGAATACAATAATGACACTAGGTACATAGATAATAGTTAAATATACAGAAAATAAAATAAGGTAACATTCTACAAATGAAAGTAAATAAAAAAAATCTTTTGGTACAATGATTAGATTTGTATGTACTGTAGAAGCACCCAATGTTATATTCATTGGATATAATAGTGAAATTATTATTCATAGAAAGTGAAATTTATATTAAATAGAATCTTAATTATGCAAGAACTGAATCTGAGTCTGAATCCAACCAATGCAATATCAATTTTTTGACTAAGTAGGTAGATAGTTAGCAAGCATCAGCTTGGATGTGAAGGAGGTATTGAAAATATAAGTATTTCAATGTTTTCAGGGATTTAGCTTGTCTGATGTGAGGAGGGATAGAGTTCCAGAGGATTGTTAAGCGGAAGCATAAGCATATATATGAGCTAATTTTACACACATATATATACATATATATAATATAATATATTTTACATTACACACACACACACACATATATATATATATGAAGAAGAAGATAGTCTGGGATGCAGTCAAAGTAACACCACGTCAAAGAAGAATTCTTTAATACGTGCCAACGTTTCGACCTGCGTTGCAGGTCTTCTTCAGGGCTATAATGAACAAAATACCAGAAGTGACAAAAAAACAGATGTGACAAAAATAACAGACCGATAAACAGATGACAAATGGAATACAGAATGGCATAGATAGGATCTTTCCACTTTTATTTTCCTTCCTTTCATTATTTTATCCGTTTCTTTTCTTTTATCACCTTCTACTTTTTTCCCTCGTTCTGTCCTCTATTTCCATATTTTTATTTTATTATTTTATTTATTTATTTTTTATTATTATTTTTTCATTATTTTATATATATATATATATATATATATATATATATATATATATATATATATATTTTTTAAATTTATTTATTTATTATCTTATTTATTTATTTTTATTTTTTCATCCCTGTCTTGTCCTTATTCTTACCTTGCTGCTTTGTATTCTTTGTTATTTATGTATCTGATCTTTTCTATACTGTTTTGTTTATTGTTTTTTTTAAATCTGGTATTTTGTTCATTATAGCCCTGAAGAAGACCTGCAACGTCGAAACGTTGGCACGTATTAAAGAATTCTTCTTTGACGTGGTGTTACTTTGACTGCATCCCAGACTATCTTCTTCTCCATTTATCATCCGGTCAACCATACTTTTATCATTATATATATATATATATATATATATATATATATATATATATATATATATATATATATATATATATATATATATGTGTGTGTGTGTGTAATGTAAAATGTAATCTTATTAAGTGAATTTGATACTCTTAATGAGACATTAACAGTGTCAACCTACGGCAGGTTATCCATTACAAGAGACAGACAGACAGTTGCTACTATAATAGGATGTTATAGCTCTATCGATGTTATAGTGCACTATCGATAGTGATCGATAGTTATCGATATCTCGCCCTAGTCTCATCTGTCAGTCCTAATTTATCGAGTGATAGCCACTGCCATAGACATCCACTGTTATAGTTCACTTCCTGGTCTTTTAATTGTCTTTGTTTCCCCTAGGTTTGTTCCTTTTATAAGATATATGAATTATATAGAAATTTATAATGAATTTTTATTTGTAGTTATTTATTGAAATTTACAACTGTATATACAATATAAAATATAATACATCAAGTAAATGTGATGAAATAGATAAAAATGACAGGTCACTTGTTTTTAAAGCAACTACCCATTGGTAGCACTTATAAAGGTTCTATATAATGAAGTACTATATTAGAAGGTCCCGGGGCCATCTTCTTTTCAGGAGCCTCGGAGGGTTATCACGAATGGAATGAGAAGCAAGTTTTGAAGTTTACTATAAAAGGATAAATATCTGGTTTGAGCTAAGTTAGAAACGTAAGATATATTATGATCTTTGTTTATTAGTTTGTTTATGACGAAATACGATTTTTCTAATGATTTTTGACTGTTAGGATTGGATACGAGATAAAGTGGATGGTTTAGTGGAGACCCAAAGCTCAACTCCATATGTCCAAATTGGTCTAATTACTGTTACGTAAATGAGTCTTTTGTAATTATTTGGAAGGTTTGTACGTTTGTCAATTAATGTTGAAGTAGTCGAAAACGACGGGCAGTTTCTTACCGTTTTAGTCTTGTATGTGGATTCCAAGTAAGACGTTTGCCCAGATGGAGTCCTAGGTAGCGGATCTGTTCAACGGGGATCACTGAATGGATAAATGGATTTATAAAAAAAATATACAGAATTTAAGCTTATTTGATTCCTTTCCGACTCTCCTGGATATTCACCGGTATTATGGGCTCAAAATATATTTCTTCGTGGTAGATGTGTCCTGTCTGAATTAATCTTATCAAATGTTGCAAGCGTCATTTTTTAAAAGACTTGCTCGAAGGAACCTCTCAAATTGCGAGAGACCTTGGCTTTCAATTTCTGAAACAATGTAAATAATTTGCGCTATCTCACATATTTCGCAACCGATTAAGACAAAATTTTAGGTTTCATCTAGAAGCCTTAAAACTGCATAGTTTTGCACAAATCCGGAGGTCGCAGGATTTCCCTTTATTGAAATATCTCGTTATAGCTAACCTTGGATTTTTTCGTTCACATCGGTTTTTGTCCACTAAAATCGGGAGAAAATCCAATGTTATACGCATGGATAAAAAGCAGAATGCATGCTGATTCTAGTGATGCTATTATTGTTGTAATTGGTTGAACACAGCAGTTGTTATGGCCGGTAGAAAATGATGAAATTTCAAAATTTTAACCGCCTCGAATAGGATAAAAAAATCAATATTTTTTGATTTTGATAAAATTTCACATATAATGGTTTTATGGTGCGTTAAATCGAGATTTGAGGTCCGTTGTTCATGAAAAAATGTTTCCACTGATTTACAGTGGATTTCCTTGGAATTTTGTCATTTTTTAGCACCCTAAAGCCGGATAGTATCTTGAGTATAACAAAAGTATTTTTATATCTAATAGCATACATAACTGCTATTAAACGTGAAAGAATCATTTCTCTATCTTGACTGAGAGCTGAGAAAAAAAATAAGACGTGATTTTAATATTTTTTTTTCTCGGCTCCTAATGCTCATTAGTGGCTATAACTTTATTTTTGCACTATTATAGGTCCCTACTACCCACGCAAAAATCGGCATTCAAATCTGTGAGTTACAACTGCAAACGTCCCCTTGTTAGATTATAACATGTGTTCATATTTCCCTTTTCTTGTCAAACATTTTGTGCATAACATTCAATGTTGAACCGAAATTTAAATCAAATTTGATTGATTATATAAAAAGTAAATACTGATTCGATTTTTTTTTTTAATATGGTCTAGTACAGTGAGTATGTCTAAGTCTGTTTTTAAAGTTCTGCTACGTACAATGGAATCACGAAATTAGTGGGCTAGTTTCTGTGATTGAAACGACTATCGTTTGTTTATATGAGTTCTTTTGTCTGTCTTGTAAATTTGTGATGCATCGATCCCAATCGATATTTAGTCCAGTCGATAAACACACATTGTATGGAGCTTGGAATATGCGATAATTTTTTACTTCATAGCTTTGTTAGGAATGGTTAGAAGGTAAAAATACTATAAAGTCCCCGTCCATGGGGGGGGGGGGGGGGTGAGCTAACGGTGGGTGTGGGGGAGGGTAGAATTGCATTTTTATTTTTTTCAATTATATCTCGAAAACGGTTGACCCTAGAAAAATATATTTCAAATAAACATTAAAGCTTATTAAATTTCCTATAAAATTGTTATTATATAAATTTGTCGTAATTCAAACCACTTATGAGATATTTGTTGTTGAATATTGGGGATTTTCGGGAAAAAAACAAACTCTAGAAAAATATTTTTCATTATTTATATTATTTCGTTATTATTATTTTATTTTTATCTTCATGTTTTTTGTATTTATTAATCTTTTTATTGTATTTATTTACCTTTTCGTATCACACTTTTATCTATTTATTAGGTTTATTGTATTGTTAAGTCAGGTCTATTGTAGGCCTTGGGTTGAGAGGTAGGTAAGAAGATGTTAAAAATGATTAAAGAATTTTTTTTTTTTTTTAAATCGAAATAATTATTGTTATCTTGCGTGCGAATGAGGGTCTCAGAGCACCCGGTATAAAAGATCATGATTGCTACAAGGTGATGATCATAATTCTAACTTCTCTTACATGATGTTTAGTATGTTGGTAACCTAAATAAATATCCAATGGGGTCAGCCTTATTATAGAGAAGAATACCATTTTAAAATTCTTTAAAGAAATAAAAACCAACTTAATATTAAAGCTGGAACAGATATACAAGTTTACGACAACGGCGAGTGGACGAATTTCTTGCGAATTAGGGGCAGAGGAGCAATAAATAGCTGAGGAGATGTCTTGTCGAGAACTCGATAGATCGAGCCGCCGGTCACGACACTCGTGGCATACTAAACACTAAACACCCTCCGCTCGGGTCAAATTCCGCTTCGGGGGAAACTGTACTCTTGCGATTTCAAGTACCTCACACCAAAGTCCGAATTTAAAATGTAAATCCGAAGCAATCTCACATATTTTTCAATTCGGAACAAGGGGATTTGTATTTAAATTTTATTTGATAGCTCACCGTATGATGGCATGGTTTACTTTTGGTCTATGCGGGTGGTTCCTTAGTCCGTCTGTGGTATCTGAGTCGGTATACCAGGAATTAGGGCAACCGATTTATATTTTATATAATCAATCAAATTTGATTTAAATTTCTGTTCAACATTGAATGTTATGCACGAAATTTTTGGCAAAAAAAAAAGAGGAACGTGAACTCATGTTATAATCAAATATGTCTTGGTAAGCCTTATTTAATCTTCTTGTTATAGATCCCAAGTTATGCTTCAGAGCTCCAGATGCAGTGTATAAATTTTGGGAATTCCTAACAAACCAGGGTGCTTTAACCTCTATTCGCAGTATTCTATTTTAGCATGTCTTCAGACTTTTTTTTGGATATAAGTTTATATATAATCTTGTTTATTGTTAAGGCCAAGGTCTCTCGCAATATGAGAGCTTCCTTCGAACAAGTCTTTTAGAAAATTACGGTTGCAACATTTGATAAAATTGATTCATTCAGGACAAAGCTATCCCGAAGAAATAAATTTTGAGACCATAATACAGGTCAATATACAGGAAAGTCGGAAAAGAATCAAATAAGCTTAAATACTGTATTTGTTTTTATATATATATATATATATATATATATATATATATATATATATATATATATCCATTTATTGAAATTTACAACTATACAAATATACAGGGTGAGTACCCCATTTACCTCATAGTGTAAAAAAAAAAAAAAAAAATGGTAAAACTAGATGAAAAATGTAGAAAAATGCCGTATACCTCAATTTCCTATTTCAATCCGTTGCAGATATACGATAAATCAAAGAATGTTTTGAGGAAACCACGGTTTTACCATGAAAACTGTAATATCTCCATTTTGTTTAAACATTTTTCAAACTTTAACCACATTTTCGGATTTAGCATTACATTTTCTATGAGAACTGAGTGCATGTAACCTTCAATTTTACAAACTTGTGAAATTAAAGAACAGCTTAATCTTCACTTTATTTAGGGAAGTTGCAATGCCTGATATTACTTATTACACTCAAATTTGCAAATTTAATCAGCTTTGAAATGATATGTTGAAAGTAATGATTCTGGTTCGATTTCATGGAGAAATTCACTTTTAAAACCGAACAAACATGGTGTTCTCATTTGGCATACAAATCAGTAAATAAAACATTATGACAATCCCTTAATGGAAATATAAATTTCAAACATAATAAACTCTTCATTGGAATTAAAAGCAAAGAAAAACGTTATTGTTTAATAACGTTCCTTTATTTTCAAAAGTTGAAATTTCAAATTACTTTAGATCAAAGTATCTTATGTTATTACATTTATTTATTTATTATTATTTAGGATTTATTTTAAAAGATTTTTAATGTAAGGTTAAAAACCCACTGATAATGATCATAGACCTAACTTTTTCCGTTATCTTCTGAAAGAGAATGGTGTTGAGGAATACCACTTTAAAAATGTAAGAATGTAGTACATCATGAATCTGATAGTCTCTCAATATTCTTGGGTAATTGGTACAACTAACAAATACTGTTTAAAACTACTTTTGGTTAATTTTAAATTATTTGTAATCAAATTTTAAAATAAGTGGCATACAACATTTCTTTTTTTCATCTGAAAGTTGGTAAAATTTACTATCTAGGAGTATTTACTATCCTAGGAGCCGACTTTGTATCATCGATTCTTTTGTATCTTCGACTTTGTATCATCGATTCTCTTCTATCATCGACTTTGTATCATCGATTCTCGTGTATCTTCGACTTTGTATCATCGATTCTCCTCTATCATCGACTTTGTATCATCGATTCTCGTGTGTCATCGACTTTGTATCAAAGATTCTCGTGTATCATCGACTTTGTATCATCGATACCAATTCTTTTCTCAAGAATCGATGGAACCGTGAATTGAGTTTTGGAATGGACACCTCCCTATATAATATATATTTCTGATGAAGGTTTGTTTCAAAAAGGGATTTTTAATGCTAGAACGTAAGCAATCAGAATAACCCTTCACTAGCTGAGATTCCTAGTCGGATTTTTATTATTTAATTCTTTCCTCCTTCTTCAGCAGCCCCCACAAGTACGTTTCGCCCACGATAGCAGCTGCTGCAGCAGGACAGTGCCAAGGTGAAGTGACCCATTTGAGGCGTACCATCTGCACCGAGGTGCGTCATCGCCAAACCTCAACAAATCCAGTGCCTTATCGATTGATACGTTGATCGAGAGCAGCCGAGTCATCATTGACTCACCGATCGCAGCAGCTGTTGCTGTCATCAATATCTAACTAGTCTGGTCGGGCAGACCTTTTGAGTTACGATGTCTGCGTATTTTTCAATTTTATCCACACACTTTTTTTTTTTTTTTTAATTATCTATTTATTGATATTTACAACCATATACATCAAAATGGCATGTAAATTAACCTTCTGGAAAGAACCGCAAGCCAAACAGGACTGAGGATCTTAAAAGAGAAAACCAAATTCATGATGAAATCCAAAGATAGGCAATTTCTGGAGACAGAGCTAGGTGCAATGGAAGATCGGATCTCAGAAATGGAGATAGCATATGGATTGACAAAAAAAATTTAAAATGAGAAGTGTTTATCCTGGAATGCCAAACTAAAGCACTACTTTACCGTGGTGAAGACAGAATGTTTATATACCAATGTATATAATGCAAGCTGGATAAACTAGAAGTCTTGGAAAGAAGAATCCTCAGAAAAATTATGGGACCTGTCCAAACTGAAAGTGTATGAAAACTTTGAAGTATCAAAGAAGTTTATCAGAAAATAGAAAAGATCTCCGAGACTATGAAGAAAAGGAGGTTGACATTTCTCGGACATCTTTAAAGAATCGACCAAAAGAGACTTACCAAACAGATATTCGGTTACCTCTGGAGAATGAAAACTACAACAGCATGGATTTAGTAAGGGAAAATGGCTATGGAAAGATTGAGCATCTCACAAGACCAATAATTAGGCAGAAATAGATTTAGGGACGTATTGAAAAATTTGGATTCAAGCCACAGGAGGAACAAAGAAAACCGGAAGAGTCTGGATGGTGGTACGCATGAAGGAGTATTGGACGCAAGGGAAACTTCGTACCAAGAAGAAAGAAAAAAGATAAACAATAACTAAAGTTGCTGCGTGATCCGAAGTTGTCAATCCGCTTGTAATAATAATAAAATATATATAACTACTCAATAGAAGCACTTCAATAATATTGCTACATTGAAAGGTCTCTTGTCTATCTTCTTTTCAGACGCCTCGGAGGATTATTGGGAATTGAATGTGAAGAGGAAAATTGGGAGACCAGTGGATTTTAGTGGGTGCGGGATTTACTATCAAAGGATATGTACCTGGTTTGGGCCAAATAAACAACATATGGAACATTAAGATCTTTATAGATAAGTTTTTATGTGACATAACAAGGAGCATTGAGGATTTTACGAAAAATTTAGGATAATAAGGATTGGATACCAGAAGAATTGGAGGGTTTAGTGGATCACTAAACCGCAACTCCGTACGTCCACATAGGTCTAACTTTAGACATTGCAAAAGGGACTGAGTAAAGGAATGATAGTAGGGAGAAGGGAAATAAGAAAAGTGAAATACTATTTTAAGTATTTGAGCAGATCGATGACGAGAAATTTCATTCGCGAAGAGAAAAGAATGAGAGTTCCCATAGTTTTTTTGTGTTTTTATTTCTTTTTATTTACTTCTGCTAAGAAACATAAAAAAAATTCAATTGTCAAATGCCTATATGCCGGAAATGCAGATAAATGTGAAATAGGGCGTACGGAGTTGAGCTTTGGGGCTCCACCAGACCTTCTAATTCTTCTAATATCCAACTCTTACAATAACAAATTCTTAAAATTTTTAATGTCCCTTATTAAGTCGCATATAAATTATCCTTAATGACATCAATGTCGAATATGCTGCTGATTTAGTCTAAACCAGATAACTATCATTTCGTAGTAAACTCCATAACCAATGCAATTCACAAGTCTTTCAGCTTCACACTCAATTCCAGATAATCCTCCGTGGCGTCCGAAAAGAAGATGACCAAGAGACCTTCCAATGGAGCACTGGAGTGCAACCAGTTAGTAGTTCGTTACATGTCATTGTAATATTTTTTCTCAAATTTACTTGTTGTATATAATGTATATAGTTGTAAATAACTATAATCTATAATATATTTGTCAAATACCACTCACTCACTTAACACGAAATCTCAGAAACCACCGGACGGATTGGAATGAAATTCGATATGTAGATTCCTCTAGGGCTGTAGGTGCTCGCTAAGAAAGGAATTTTAAAAAAATCGGCCTGGATCGCGGCTAATTTGCGAAAAATGCGATTTCAATTTTTATTGGATGAATAATAAAAGATTAATTATCATATGGTATTTGGATATAAGCTAAGTTAAAAAATATATAGGTTAGATCTTTAAGCCGCAAACTTTGACCACTGTTTAAGTTCCTTATAGTTGTAAACAAACAAAAATACGATCGATGTCGAAACCTTATAATATTGGTACTTTCTGTGAACTCATGGTAGCTGCAGAAGTTACTTACAACTTACAAGTTTGAGTTGTTTCGTGAAGAGAAGCTATTAAAAGACTTATGTTAAAGAGGAGGTTAAAAGACTTATGTTCTCTGGTGATGACATGTAAGGCCAGTTCGATGTAGGGACAAAAAACAGATAAGAATCAATAGTTCTACCAAGTGTATGATTCTCTTTAGTATCGTATCATGTTCTACCATGGAGAAGAAAGGTTCAGTATTAACATCCCTCAGCGTGACTCAAACTCCAATACATCACTTAAGAAAACTGTGTCTGCAGCTGATTTTTACGCCTAAATGTTAGTGGAGCGAGGAAGGTGAAGGTGAAGAACCTTATTTACTTTAATTTCGTAATCTCCTCAACCAATTTATGCTTGATATGTACACAAAAATAGAAACAGAAAGACTAAACTTTATTCGAAAAAATCAAAAAAGTTGAGAAGTTAAGACTATATTCACTTAAAGTATGCCATAAGAAAAGCTGATGGTCTGGTATCAGAGCTGGGTAAGATGGTAGTGCTGCCTCGAAGCTTCACTGGAGGGCTATCAAAATAATATAAAATTAACTTTTGCAAATTGTCAAATTTACTTATTGAAATTATTCTAAGAATGGAATTATTCAGGTTTATTTAAGTAATAATAATTATCAACGTTAAGCATAACTGTTACTAATTTAAGTTGTCTCCATCCTAATGATATTAAACCGTAGCGGAGCGGGGTACTTTCAGCTAGTTAGTTAATAAAAAAATATGTATTTTTATTCATTTTAGAGGTGCTCCTAGAACCAATGGAGTTCTATTCCAGACGGTACATTGACCCGAAGGTTCTCCTGCATAGCTGATGGTATTGGTACCCAGTTTTAATTCGGATCCTTGCGGTTCCGGACGGTATCGTAGATCCGCTCTACCGTTCTGTTCCTTGCGGTTTGCGTACCGCACTTCGCCCTCCATCCATGTTCCATGTCCAGGTCGTTACCACTATCTGCAGTTCGAGGAAGGAAGTGAAGTCTATAACATATTATATACAGCTTCTTATGAATATACTAATATTCGTATTTAAGCTAAAATAATAGATTATAAAAAATACTTTGCCTTCATTTTACGTCTCTTGAAGATTTTATTTTTAATTCTAATTTCAATTTTTTTTAATCTATGTTTTTCTTGATATTCCATTAATCTCTGTTGAACAGATCCGCTACCTAGGACTCCACTTCGTTTAGTCAACAAAGTGTCTTTCTGACAAATTTAATTATATATTACCACTAGTTTTATTTTATTTATATACACAATACGAAAGTTTAATAGAATTCTGATAATTAAAAGCAAAAAAGAATTAATTTTACAAATGCTTTTTTAAGAGCATAAATATTCCAAAGGCACTGGTATTTCTTTATTATTTATTTTTTTTTTTATAGTTTATGTATTGAAAACCTAATTTTAATTCTACCCCTTAAAGAAAGATAAACATTAAATGCCTTGGCATAAACTATTTATCTGTGTTGAATTTAATTTAAATCCATTTATTTTTCACTGAATATCAAACAATATTTTTTAAAATTTTTTATTCTTTATTGAAATAATAACATAGGCACGTCCATCTCACATAACAATATAAGTAATAAGGAGGAATATATATACAAATTTGAAATATAAACAAGAAAAAAAAATACACAACCAATAAGCAGTAATAATAAATAATAGTTTAATTATAATCCAAGCTAGAGTAAATACAAATCAAAGTATACAAGTTTTATAATAATACAAACAAAATGAAAATAAAACTACTTTTGTGGTATAATACAACATCAAACTTTTAATTATTAACTTAATGGTCGAAATAAGATATTAACACTATTCTAATTTGAGTAATATTTTGTAATTTATAGAAATTATTTTTCAAGTAAGACCCTGGGTTTCATTTATTACTTAAGGTATTGCAATTATTGTTGCACAGATGTTGAACAGATCCGCTACCTAGGACTCCACTTGGACAAACGTCTTACTTGGTATCCACATACAAGACTGAAACGACAAGAAACTGCTCGTCGTTACAGACTACTTCAACATTTACTAGACAAACGATCAAAGCTCCCAATTAATTACAAAAGACTCATTTATATGATTGTGATTAGACCTATTTGGACGTATGGAGTTGAGCTTTTGGGCTCCGCTAAACCATCCAATTCATCTCGTATCCAATCATGGCAATCCGAAATCCTTCGAAAAATCCTCAATGCTCCTTACTTTGTGACCAATAAACCTATCCATAAAGATCTTAATGTTCCATATGTTTCTGATTTAGCCTAAACCAGATACCTATCCTTCCATAGTAAGCTCCATAACCACTCCAATCTACTAGTCTCCCAACTTGATTCCCGCTCCATTCCCGATTATCCTCCGAGGCGAATGAAAAGAAGATGGCCTAGAGACCTTTTAGTGTAGATTTTTATTGAAGTGCTACTAGTGAGTAGTTCTTCACAAGTTATTTACATGCCATTGTATTCACTATCAACACATTTACTTGATGTATATGTTTTTGTACAGTTGTAAATATCAATAAATGAGAAAGAAAAAAGAAAAAAAAAAAAGTTTTTCTGTTGGCAAACGAAATTGTTGATATGTTTTAAATTATGAATTGAAAAGTTAATTTTAATTTTACCCTTAAAGACCTATGAACTTTAAAGGTCTTGGCCTAAGCTGTATATCTGTGTTGAATTTTATTTAAATCCATTCATTTTTCACTGAATATCAAACTTTTAAGTTTACTAATATCGTTTCAGGGTGGTCTCAAATATTTGACTGGCAGTTTATGCTATTGTTGCCCTACATGGAGTTCCCTTTTTAAGATAAGTTTTCATAGCTTGAGGTAGCTATTAAAGAAAAGTGAAACTGACAAGATAATTTTTCAGCGAAGGACATATTAAGGACGAAGGAGGCTCTTGAGGATTCCTAACGGACCACGAGGCAGGCGCCAGGACGATCCGAATACCATCGAGGACTCGCTATTTGATCTTAGGTCCAGTAATATAGTAAACACTCCGGAGGCAATTTGGAAGATTTCTTCAACCCATTTCGCTCTCCGTACCGTTAGCCTCTTCGGGGAGGACTTTAGGGGGCTTCTAATAGGAGTCGTAATTAGCCGGAGGTCAGTACGGAATAAGGACGAAAATAATCTTAGAGCCAGTTCGGGAGCGAAAACTAAAACAGGAAGAGCGCCGATGCTATGACTAACCTATTCGAGTGAGAAGATGTAAGAGGTTAGTAATTGAGGTAAGCACGATGGAATAGAAGGATCAATACATTTCGGATTGGTGAATAGTATGTCACTTATTTTAAAATTTGATTACAAATAATTTAGAATTAACCAAAAGTAGTTTTAAACAGTATTTGGTAGTTGTACCAATCACCCAAGAATATTGAGAGACTATTTTTTGTTTTTTATTTTATTTATTTATTTATTTATTTGTAATCATCATTAATTCTTATATAATTTTTTTTTTTTTACAATTCACAATTTTAAATGCTGTACCAAAAATAAACCAGTCTCAAAATTAAATAAAATACTATTAAACAACAAGTATATACTGATATAATCATAATTTATAAAGAAAGAAAAATATACAAAAAAACTTTCAAAGAATAAAAAGAAAAACAACATCCTAGTAATAAAATAAACAAAATTGTAACTATACATTCTTAAATATCTATACATTTTTGTATACAAACACACATACATACTCATACATACTTACATACACACACATCTAAATACATACACTCACACCTAATATATACATATGCAAACATATATACATAACATGCATAAACAGGTATATTTAAAATAACAATAACTATAGTAGATCGGTATACTACATTAATAAATGTTTAGTTCTTTTATGTATATATCGTTTTGTACTATTTTTATTATAGTTACCAATATTATTTATAAGTGGGTTTTTATTGTTTTTACACTTACTGAGAAATGATTCTCAATGATTTCGTTAATATAAGGTATACTTAATTCTTTATGCATAGTTTTAATTTTAGTAAAGAATTCATACTTGCCAATAATTCTTAAACATTTGTAATTTTCTGTAGTTAGTTTTTGACATAAAGCTGAATATAGGGCTTGCATACGTAATTATAGGTCTTAAGCAAGCTTTATATAGTAATAGTTTATTTTCTCTGCTTATTCTAGAATTCCTATTAAAGTATGGGTATATAGTACACAGAGACTATAAGATTCATGAAAGAGTGTGGTACATTTTTAAAGTGGTATTCCTCAACACCATTCTCATTCAGAAGATAACGGAAAAACTGAGGTCTATGTTCATTATCAGTGGGTTTTTAATCTTACATTAAAAATCTTTTAAAATATATATTTTTTTTTTCCATTTATTGATATTTACAACTGTACAAAATAATATACATCAAGTAAATGTGTTGACAGTGAATACAATGGCATGTAAATAACTTGTGAAGAACTACTCACTAGTAGCACTTAAATAAAATCTACACTAAAAGGTCTCTAGGCCATCTTCTTTTCAGACGCCTCGGAGGATTATCAGGGATGGCGGAAGAAGCAAGTTGGGAGACTAGTGGATTGGAGTGGTTATGTAGCTTACTATGGAAGGAGTAAATAAATCCTAAATAATAATAATAAATTAATAAATGTAATTTATTATCTATTATTTGCCGACGACCAGGTAATCATTGCACGAGACGAAGAAGACGCAAGCTACCTGTTCAGAAAAGTTGTAGAAAAATATAAACAGTGGGGCCTGGACATCAATTATAAAAAAACAAAGTATATGTCCACAGACAGGGATATAATAAGTGACCCAGATGTTGCGAGCCTGGATCGAGTGGAGCACTTTTGCTATCTTGGATCGATCCTGGAAAGCAATGGAACCACAAAAGCGGAGGTGTCCAAGAGAATAGTGGATGGCAGAAAGGCGGTAGGCATGCTAAACTCTCTCCTTTGGAGCAGTAATATCCTTGGAAAGACGAAGAAGCTAATATATAGCGCGCTAGTACAGAGTGTAATGTTGTACGGTTCTGAGACATGGACTCTCAACAAGGCGCAGGAGAAAAACTATTGGCAGTGGAGATGGATTTCTGGAGGAGATCTGCAAGAATTTCAAGAGTGGCACATGTCAGGAATAGTGAAATAAGAGAGAGGATGGGAGCGATGAAGAACATTTTGGAAGTGATTGAGGAGAGAAGACTGAGATGGTACGGCCATGTAAAACGAATGAATGCCGGACGGATCGCCAAACTGGTGATGGAGTGGGAGGTGGAGGAAAGCTTGGCGGGACGCGGGCTGATAGAGGATGATGCGGACGACAGGGACGAGTGGAGAAGAAGACTTGAGGAGGAGTTTGGTTGAGAAAAACTTCAAACATGAAGAAATTTCTAAATAAAAAAAAAAATAAATGTAATTACATAAGATCCTCTGATCTGGTGTCGCTTTATTGAAAGTTTTCCTTTATTTTCTGTTATACAATCAGAGTTGAGCTTTGGGACTCCACTGAACCATTCTATTCATCTCGTATCCAATCCTTACAATCCAAAATTCTTCGAAAAATCCACAATGCTCCTTACTTTGTCACCAATAAACTTATCCATAAAGATCTTAATGTCCCTTATGTTGCTGAGTTAGCCCAGACCAGATAACTATCCTTCCATATAATTTTGGGAGCTTGAAAAAAGATTTTCTTTGTGTCCGAGAATTTTCGTTTTTATTCTTTAGATGTACGTTACCGGGTGTAGAAAAGTGGGTTCTGGATCTAGGGGAGTCGGGATAACGTCCCATCACCCTCCAGACTATGTATTGTAACCATTCGCAACCAAGTGTCCAGGTCGCTGTATTAACCCAAGTAAGACGACATTGATTCTCATAACATAGTAATATCCTTAATTCAATTTGACCATTTTACCAATTTACCATTGTTTTCTCGCATTGAACTCACCACTTGCAATCTAAGTCTTTACAGTTTGTAGTTTTCAACATTACGAATGTTTCAATCCCATTATATTTGAAAAACATTGTAGTCAAATAATCTTTTTCTAATTACATTTCCTAAAATTTGATATACGTTACTGCTGGCATACTAATGGTAACGTATGCTAAATTGCCATTTTATTTTAAATTGACCCAGGCCTCTGTGTTTGGACCAAATCTGCAATTTATGGGACTTTTAAATCGTGAGGTTTAAGTTTATTTGTGACGTAATGAGGAGCGTTGAGGATGTTACAAAGGAATTTTACTTGTAAGGATTGGTTAAGAGAAGAACCGGAAGGTTTAGTAGAGCCCCAAAGCTCAATTCCATATGTCCAAATATGTCTAATTACTGTCATGTAAATGAGTCTTTTGTAAATAATTGGGAGTTTTAAACGCTTGTCAAGTAAATGTTGAAGTAGTCTGTAACGGCGGGAAATTTCTTCTCGTGGATGGAGTCCTAGTTTGCGGATCTGTTCAACGAGGATTAGTGAAACATCATTAAAGGATACTTTAGGACAGGACAGGAAGTCGCAGGTTTACGACGAAGGGTAAAGGTTATTTAGTGAGATTTATTTTGATTCTCCATTTTTGGCACCATTCTTGAATGCTTATGATATGGGATTCAAACGTCTGGGCTTTTAGATATAAAAATATTACAATTATAATCATTATATTGTATAGTAATACTTATAATTTTTAAAAAATTATATTAACATAAACATTATTATAACAAGTTATAATTGTAAAGTTGGCTTTTTATTATACGCAAAAAGTTTTTAAATGCTGTTTAAAGGAAGAAAAATCCATAACATCAAAATTCCATAATTTATATTAAAACACAGATCAAACCCAATGCAGATAGCTCCAGTTAATCTCATTGTACTCCAAACAAAAAAAAGGAGATCGTGTTTCGCTTTAATCTAAAGGATAAGAAGATTCCAGCATTGCAAGGATTTACATTTCAAATCGTCCTGGAACAACCCTAAATCAGAAACAAGACACCGGCAGGAGATTTTTTATTTCTTTTTTATAAAAAAAAAATCTTTCTTCAAAGAAGGGGAGCTTCCCCAACCGGTGGGGTGATGAGAATTATTGCCGGAGGTGTTCTTGGCATCTCTGCGCATTCTAATCTGAAGAATCATCAGAGGAATCCCATGAGGTCTAGCGATTATAGCCAGCGTATGTAGCATGTCATATGGCAAACATCGATTTATATATAAGTTAAACTATGATAAAAATTTGTGTACAAAGATTGGAGAAGTATATTGATTCCTTGAGGTACGCTGTGTGATGAAAACTTAATGTGTGTGAGAGAGGGAGATGGGGAGTGAGAGCGAGAGAGAGAGAGAGAGGGGGGGAGAGAGAGAGAGAGAGAGAGAGAGAGAGAGAGAGAGAGAGAGAGAGAGAGAGAGAGAAAGAGAGGGAGATTGCTTTATTGTCTTAGGGCCAGTAGCCCTATCTTACAGACAAAAATATGTACGAGGTGTGATCAAAAAGTTCCAGGACTTTTTATATACTATGGGAATGCAAAGTCTCACAGCTATGCGGTTGGCAGCATTGTATTGCCTGACTCAACAGGAACACAGCTGTGTTTGCAGATCAATCATAACATCACTGAAAGTAACATTAGCACAGTTTGTTTGAGGTTAGTTTTATAGAGTTAGGCTATTTTATGAAAATGAATGTGAAAGAAGAGCAACGTGTTTGTGTGAAGTTTTGTGTGAAACTGAACAAAACGTTTTCTGAAACCTTTTTGATGTTACAAGAGGCTTTTGGTGAAGAATGTCTAAGCCGATCATGCTGCCATCAGTGGTTCAAGAGGTTTAAAGATGGCCTTTTTGTGTAAAAAACGCAATGACTGTCATTCCTCAGCCCCCCTACTCACCTGACCTGGCTCCAGCCGACTTTTTTCTTTTCCCGAAGCTCAAGAGACACCTGAAAGGACGGAGATTTCAAACAGTTGACGAAATTAAAGAAAAAACAATGGAGCTGCTAAACACCGAGTTTTCTGGGGCCTTTGATCAGTGGAAACACCGGTGGGAAAAGTGTGTAGCTTCCCAAGGGGAGTACTTCGAAGGAGACAAATTTGAATAACCTGTATGTTGTATGAATAGATGTATAAAAATTCAGTCCTGGAACTTTTTGATCACACCTCGTATATATCTTAAAACTACAAATGTTACAATCTGTTATATATAACCCACTCCTCCAAAACCCATATCCCCCAGGTCGGCCCTGACGCAATCCTCCCATCTTCATCTCGGTCAACCCCTCGGTCGTTTACCTGACGGCTCAAAACTGATTACTTTTTTCGGAATTCGATCATTATTAAACCCAAGGACTTTACATGCCCATTTTAAGCGTCGCGCTGCTAATACTTGAGCTATATTTACCGGATATAATTCGCGCAATTCCGCATTGTGAAGCCTTCTAAATTTTCCTGTTTCTTTATCCTTTTTTGGGCCGAATATTCTACGCAGTGATTTATTTTCGAAAACTTTAAGGCGTTGTTCCTCGGTTAACGTCAGCGGCCATGTTTCGCATCCGTAGAGAACCGTTGGTATTATAATAGTTTTTATATCCTAATTTTTAAATTTTTGGAAAGTAAGCGCGAACTGAGTAATTTTGCGAACGAGAAATAACAAGCATTACCAGATTTTAACCTAGCCTTTATTTCTTCTTGAATTTAATTTTTCCTCGATATAATAGACCATAGATATTTGAATTGCTCAACGTGTTCGAACTTTATCCCGGAAATATCTACATTACTAAAATGCTCACCGTTTCTACTACTAACCATATATTTCGTTTTATCGGTATTAATTACTGAACCAATTTCGTTACCGGTTATCATGAGCGTAGTAGCGTTTAGTTTTATAGTTTCCTCGTTTTCACCCAAAAGTACCAATCATCGGCATAACCAAGAACCGGACATTTACCACCCATCTCTAATCCTTTTCCCGTAAGCATTACCTTCCTAATGACGTATTCTAGTGCTAAGTTAAATAATGACGGAAAAAGAGAATCTCCCTATTTTAAACCCGAACGTACCTCGGACTAACTTTTCGGAGTAAAAAGTCCGATTACATGTTTCGGACATGCACATCTTTACTAGATTAACCAATTTTTTTGGTATCCCCAGTTCAATCAAAATATCAAGCAGTTTCTGGCGGTTAATCGAATCCTAAGCCTTTTGGAAATCAACATAGATCTGATGCACTACGCCCTTAAATTCTAATTTTTTCTCTAAAATTTGACGAAATAAAAATATTTGATCGATAGTTGAACGACTGCGTCTAAAACCACATTTAAAAAATGATCTAAAACAAAAATAAATAATTAAATTTCAAATTAATTAAGATCGCATTCTTCCCTATTTTAAAGCAAATAGCGCCAAAACAGATGGAAATAGACATATTTTAAGTTTCATCCACTTATGTCAATAATAAACCCTGATGATTTTGTAAAGATTAGTCATATAATTATTCTAATTATATCAGCCATAAATCAAGTAATTATACCAATCATTAGCCCTTGAAGAAAATCTATGACTAAGCTAGAAAGTCAGCAGACCAGAACTGGGCAGAGCCTTGGCATTGAATTGCTGTTTATTTGGAGCCCAAACAGTGGAAGGAAGGAGGCGAACAGCTGTGAACTAAGCTAATCTATTTCTCTCTATCTCATCTCTGTTCCTTCCTGGCGAAGCAAGAAATTGCCTCGGACGTTCGAGTCGAATCCTGATGTCGACACTTGTTCTTAGGCGATCAATTGATTTTCCAACCCGTTCCTAGGATAATCCTGAAGTCGGGGATAATTCAGATGTAATCTTGAAAGGTTTATCTATTATATATTTGTCAAATACCACTCACTCACTTAACACGAAATCTCAGAAACCACCGATCGGATTGGAATGAAATTCGATATGTAGATTCCTCTAGGACAGTAGGTGCTCGCTATGACAGGAATTTAAAAAAATCGGCCTGGATCGCGGCTAATTTGCGAAAAATGCGATTTCAATTTTTATTGGGTGAATAATAAAAGATTAATTATCATATGGTATTTGGATATAAGCTAAGTTAAAAAATAGGTTAGATCTTTAAGCCGCAAACTTTGATCACCGTTTAAGTTCCTTATAGTTGTAAACAAACAAAAATACGATCGATGTTGAAACCTTATAATATTGGTACTTACTGTGAACTCATGGTAGCTGCAGAGGTTACTTACAACTTACAAGTTTGAGTTGTTTCGTGACGAGAAGCTATTAAAAGACTTATGTTAAAGAGGAGGTTAAAAAACTTATGTTCTCTGGTGATGACATGTAAGGCCAGTTCGATGTAGGGACAAAAAACAGATAAGAATCAATAGTTCTACCAAGTGTATGATTCTCTTTAGTTTCGTATCATGTTCTACCATGGAGAAGAAAGGTACAGTATTAACATCCCTCAGCGTGACCCAAACTCCAATACATCACTTAAGAAAACTGTGTCTGCAGCTGATTTTTACGCCTAAATGTTAGTGGAGCGAGAAAGGTGAAGGTGAAGAACCTTATTTACTTTAATTTCGTAATCTCCTCAACCAATTTATGCTTGATATGTACGCAAAAATAGAAACAGAAAGACTAAACTTTCTTCAAAAAAGTTGAGAAGTTAAGACTATATTCACTTAAAGTATGCCATAAGAAAAGCTGATGGTCTGGTATCAGAGCTGGGTAAGATGGTAGTGCTGCCTCGAAGCTTCACTGGAGGGCTATCAAAATAATATAAAATTAACTTTTGCAAATTGTCAAATTTATTTATTGAAATTATTCTAAGAATGGAATTGTTCAGGTTTATTTAAGTAATAATAATTATCAACGTTAAGCTTAACTTTTACTAATTTAAGTTGTCTTCATCCTAATGATTTTAAACCGTAGCGGAGCGGGGTACTTTCAGCTGGTTCACTTATAATGGATTGTAAAACTAATATTGTTTTTTTAAACTTATATTCAAACTAAATTATTTTTTAACATGGAACATGTTTTACCAGGGACTTAGTTGGTAAAAAGCGATACTTTTTCTGACTTTTGAGAGCAGGAGCAGTTAGGAGTTCAACTCTTTTTTATACTAAATACCACTATCTTTTGACAAGGGGGCAGGTTCTAATGACTAAGCTCCTTTTGACTCTGTTTCTGCTAATATAAAATTAAGAAAATTTTACCTGGATTTGACCGATCTTGCTCGATCTCTCTCGACTGTTTTGTTATGCATCTTTTGTCGCAAGGACCTACCGATTAGGAGCTATATTAGTTAAATAAAAAAATGTCACGTTAGAATTATGGTTTATTTCGAATAATCATTAATTGTTAATTTAATTTAAATAATAAAAAATAAACGGAAAAAATAAAGAACGTAAAAGCATAAACGGACATCAGGATTAAGCCATTTAATTTGAAAATTTCTCTCCTACAGAAAACTGAATCACAGGTAAGCGAAAAAAAAAGTAAAAACCATGCTTTTTTTTTTTTTTTTTTTTTTTTTAATGATAATTAAAATCAAAGCAGAAATATTCAACCTAAAACTGAAAGAAAAGTAACAATTATATACCTAATCATATAAACTATATATATATAGGGTCACCTGTGGTGTAGTGGTTAGCAAAGCAACCTACAAAACCCAAGATCGCGGGTTCGCAGCCCGGCAGATGACCTTAGGATTTTTTAAAGGGAGTAAAAAATCCTTAGCTATGGGTAAAAAATATGAGATAATAAATGTGTAATAAATATTAGATATGAGTAAAAAATCCCTTCGGAAGGGACGTAAAATGGGGGTCCCGAGCCTGTGCGATGTCAGGTACTCGTTAAAGATCCCTATCCTAATTATATCTGGATAGGCAAAAATTAGGACTCCCACCATAGCATCGTCCGATTAGCCATAGCAGCATAAAGTGACGTTAAACGAAATAAACGTCAGTAATTTTAATATATAAATATATATATATATATATATATATATATATATATATATTAAAATTACTGGACATGGACTTGAAAGTAACAATTAAATGGATTAAGGGTCACAGTGGGAACATGGGAAATGAACTAGCCGACAAGTTGGCTAAGGCTGCTTCGAGGAACAGTTTCCTTTCAATCACCTATGATAAAGTCCCTATAACCTATATTTTGAATGACGTGATAAATGTTTGGAATCAAAACTGGCAACAAACTACAAAAGGACGACCTCTACACAACTTTATTCCAGATATCACACTTAGCAATTAAGACAAAATTAAAAGTACACATTACAAAGTGACCCAATTCTTGACCGAACACGGACAAAGTAATGCCTACTTGAACCAATTTCATTTAACTGACTCACCTGCATGCCACTGCGACAGACAAACACAACAGACTTTTCATCACAATCTATACAACTGCCCTCTATTTGACAACAAGAGAGTACACCTAATAAAATCCATATTATTAAAAGGAGACGATTGGCCGCTTCCGGAGAAGGATATTTTCAAAAAATATCTCAAGGAAATGAAAAAGTTTATCACTGAATGTGATTTAGAACTCCTCAAAGAAGTGAAGAAGACGACCAACGACGTGGAGCCGATCTCATTGATGTTTTTAGTTTTGTTTTTATTTGTTTTGTGTTTATTCACTTATGTTTTGTACTAGTTATGAATTTTTCACTTAATTTTGTTTTGTTTCTTTTTTACATTCTTTATTGTACCGATTCAAAATCTACTATATATTTGTCAAATACCACTCACTCATTTAACACGAAATCTCAAAAACCACCGAACGGATTTGAATTAAATTCGATATGTAGCTTCCCCTAGGGCCGTAGGTGCTCGCTAAGAAAGGAATTTAAAAAAATCGGCCTGGATCGCGGCTAATTCGCCAAAAATGCTATTACAATTTTTATTTGGTGAATAATAATAGATTAATTGTCATATGGTATTTGGAGATAAGCTAAGTTACAAAATAGGTTAGATCTTTAAGCCGCACACTTTGACCACAAATTAAGTTTCTTATAGTTGTAAACAAACAAAAATATGATCGATGTCGAAACCTTATAATATGGTACTTTCTGTGAGCTCATGGTGGTTGCAGAGGTGTGCCCTTACAAGTTTGAGTTGTTTCATGACGAGAAGCTATTAAAAGAGGAGGTTAAAATACTTATGTTCTCTGGTGATAACATGTAAGGCCAGTTCGATGTACATATTCCTTACGAGCAACCCACCAACATTGCTTCACCAGTAGCTTCGCCCCCAACTACTCTTTTTCAGTTTTCCAGTCACAAGATAATCGGTTTTTCTCAACAAGGCCCAAGTTATATTTTACAAGTAGTACCTAGCATTTCTGAATTTCATTCCTTGAACCTAGAATATACCTTTTTCT
This sequence comes from Euschistus heros, assembly GCA_003667255.2. Classification (NCBI taxonomy): domain Eukaryota; kingdom Metazoa; phylum Arthropoda; class Insecta; order Hemiptera; family Pentatomidae; genus Euschistus; species Euschistus heros. Next base: position 771,979 of record RCWM02000502.1, read on the forward strand.
CAGTTCAGGTGATTCTATTGCAACATTTCAAGAATGGAATTCTTTAGGTTTATTTAGGTAATAATAATTATCAACGTTAAGTCATTTATAAAAATCAACTTTTACTAATTTAAGTTGTGCTTAATCCTAATGATATTAAACCGTAGCGGAGGAGGGCTCTTTCAGCTAGTTCAACATAAATACTTAAATGTAAATTACTTCTAAATTTAAATATTTTATAAAATACTAAACATGTTAGATACATGTAATATGCTAATTGCATGGAGCATGTACAGATATTTAAATACTGTAAGAGGGAAATCAAGAAAAAAAAAAAAAAAAAAAAAAAAATCATATAAACTCGATGTGATTGTTTATCAAATATTAGGATTTGATAAATGATATGCCCTTCAAATTTTTTAATCCCAACCCATCCTAATACTATCCTCACAACCTATGCTGATGACACCAGCGTGTTATCAGTCAATGATGATCCATTTGCTGCATCCCAGACACTCCAGTCACACATCACTTCCCTTGAAGAATGGTGTCATAACTGGAGAGTTAAGATAAATCCCAGTAAATCCCAGCAAATAACCTTTACACTACGTCGAAAACCTACCTCATCCTGTCCTCCTGTATCCTTTAATGGAGTACCATTAAATAATGTAGAACAGATAAGATACCTTAGATTTTATCTGGGCAAGAGACTTACCTGGAACCCTCATACAAGATTGAAAAGACAAGAAGGTGCACGTCGATTTCGACTACTACAACACCTACTTGACAAACGTTCAAATCTCCCGATTCACTATAAAAAAAACTCATATATATGACGATTATCAGACCTATTTGGACATACGGAATAGAGTTATGGGGATCCACTAAACCATCGAATTCTTCCCGCATCCAATCACTCCAATCCAAAATCCTTCGAAAAATCCTTAATGCTCCCTACTTTGTCACAAATGAAATCATCCACAACGACCTTAATATCCCATACGTCGCTGAATTGGCACGAACCAGATACCTTTCCTTTCATAATAAACTCACTCCTCATCCAAATCCACTTGTTGCACAACTTGCTTCCCATTCCATTCCTAGCAATCCTCTGAGGCGTCTGAAAAGAAGATGGCCTCGTGATCTTCTTTTGTAAGTATTCATTAGAGAACTACCAATGGGTAGTTCCTCTGCAAATTGTATTCATGTCATTATATCTCATATATACAGCATATTTACTAGATGTGTTTTCTAATACAGTTGTAAATTTCTATTAATAAAAGAATAAAAAAAATTTTTAAAAAAATAAAAATTTTTAAATATAATACCGTTTCAGACTACTTCAACATTTACTAGACAAACGTTTAAAGCTCCCAATTTATTACAAAAGACTCATATACATGACTGTGATTAGACCTGTTTGGACGTACGGAGTTGAGCTTTGGGGCTCCACTAAACCATCCAATTCATCGCGTATTCAATCCTTACAATCCGAAATCCTTCATAAAATCCTCAATGCTCCTTACTTTGTCACCAATAAACTTATCCATAAAGACCTTAATGTGCCATATGTTGCAGATTTAGCCCACACCAGATACCTATCCTTTCATAGTAAGCTCCATAACCACTCAAATCCGTTAGTTTCTCAACTTGCTTCCCATTCTATTCCTGATAATCCTCCGAGGCGTCTGAAACGAAGATGGCCTAGAGACCTTCTAGTGTAGAAGTTTTAATAAAGTGCTACTGATGAGTAGTTCTTTCCAAGTTTTAACATGTTATTATAATCGTTGTCAATACATTTACTTGATGTATATATTCTGTACAGTTGTAAATTTCAATAAATGCATAAAAAAAAAAAAAAAAAATATAATACAAGAAAAAAAACTGTTGATATTCAACTAAAATGGAAAATGGAAGAGCTTCTTGAAGCCACCGTGGACAACAGCGAAGTTAGAAAATTGGCAAATAGTTGGCGAGCGCGATTTTACATGAGATGTTACAATGGTACGGTGTTATATAGAGCTTGAAACTGATAGTAACATTTACTAATTTTTTAATTCATTTAAAATAGCTTCACTCCTCTTAAATATTTATTACATAGTTACATGTTTAGGGACCACCTTGTCCCATCTTCAGGCTGAAACAATGTAAAACAATATCTTTCACTTTCATATAAACAATCCATCAATAACAAGAACAATAATATAATCTACCTAACATTCTTCTGGTGTGAAACACCAACAAAAACACAATAGAAAAATAATCGAGGCGATATATATAAATAAAACAATAGATAAAGCAATAAACTATAAAACAGATACTGTGAAAATAGGAACAATTTATGCTAATAAATTAAAATTATAATTTATGCTAATAGATAAATTAAAAATATAAGATTGGCCAACTTAAAAGAAACAATGAACAGAATAAGAAATGGACCCTTGAACCCTAATGGGTTGAAGTATTTTAAATGTAACAGTGCAATGGACTTGGTGGTTCCCACCAGAATGATGTTAAGTAAATTATATTATTCTTCTTATTATTATTGATGAATTATTAGTTTTAAGTGATTCATTTGGATGTATTGTTTATATGAAAGTGAAAGATATTGTTGAACATTGTTTCAGTCTGAAGATGGGACAAGGTGGTCCCGAAACATGCAACTATGTAATAAATGTTTTAAGAGGAGTTAATGTATTTTAAATTAATTAAAATATTTATAAATACTCCTTGATAGAAGAAATTAAGTAAAATTTACTAATATTCAATTAAATTATTTAAAAAAAGATTTAAATATGGAGTGCGACATATGGATCCCAATAAAGGTTTGAAAATTGACCGATATGCGCATCATTGCGCAATAGAGTTTACAATGGTAAAACTACTTACCAAATTTTAACTTCATCTTTTTCATTGTTCTAGGTTTATCAGTAATAAAAACTTAAAGGTACAATTTGAATGTTAGAAACGAAGTATACCACACTTTCATATAATTTTATTGTTAGAAATTAAAATCCAATCAGATTAAAATCAATAAAATCATTTCTACTGAATAAAAGTGATTAGAAAATCAAAATGTCAATTCTTTGCTTTTTGATATTGCGTGTAAAAATATCATTCATAGGCCTTTAGTTGTAAGCACTGATAACTCAGTCCACTATCCGCAAGAGTTTCTTAATAGTCTCTTGTCTATCTGGATTACTATCTCGTACTTTATAATGAAGAATTGGATATCCAATTATGCCTCTAAGTAATCTTCAAACAGCTAATCTGTGCAATGGTACCTGGTTAAAAATAACTGCTATCCATGGAAAAATCATTGAAGAAATAATGCTCATTTGCATACTTGAATACAAGATATTTATTGATGAACAAATAAATCTTTAGTTGTTAATTAAAATTTTTATGTTCTTTACTTATGAAAACGGGAAAAGCCGCGACGGGAGATGCTAGTTTAAAATAATTTCAAAAGGTAAGTAAAGAACTTATAAGTTTTAACTAATAACTTACGTCTAACTTGGAATTCACTCACAAGACTAAAGCGACAAGAAACTGCTCGTCGTTACAGACTACTTCAACATTTACTAGACAAACGTTCAAAGCTCTCAATTAATTACAAAAGACTTATTTACATGACTGTGATTAGGTCTATTTGGACGTACGGAGTTGAGCTTTGGGGTTCCACTAAACCATCCAATTCATCTCGTATCCAATCCTTACAATCCAAAATCCTTAGAAAAATCCTAAATGTTTCTTACTTCATCACCAATAAACTTATCTATATAGACCTTAATGTTCCATATGTTGCTGAGTTACCACAAACCAGATACCTATCCTTTCATAGTAAGCTCCATAACCACTCAAATCCGTCAGTTTCTCAACTTGCTTCTCACTCTATTCCCGATAATCCTCCGAAGCGTCTGAAAAGATGGTACCTTCTGGTGTAGAATTTTTATTGAAGTGCTACTGATGAGTAGTTCTTTTCAAGTTTTGTTATGTTATTGTAACTTAATTATTGTAAATGTAGTTTTGCTTAATTAATGTAAATTAGTTATTGTAAATGTGTTAACAACACATTTACTTGATGTATATATTTTGTAGAGTTGTACATTTCAATAAATTGATTATTTCTCTTTTAAACACAATTGGTTACTTAAACTTGAGTTTCTACATATGTACTTATAAGTATGTATTGCAATTCCTTTTATTTTTCTTAATAACGTAGAAAGTTTCATATTTTTTGTATTTAATTGCATATTTTACCAAATATATTTGCATATTTTTTAGTTTTTATTGCCCTTGTCATCACAAACAGAAAATGGCTTGTCCTTTTATATAATGGTACAGATAATAATCTCAGCCACCAGTTTCGTGTACCCTGAAAATAATATTTCTGTCCCAAGAAAGCCTTTAGATAAATATTTCAGATCGATGGCTATGTGAAATACTGGACTACGGCGGAGGGAAAGGATATTTCGAGTCCATTTAGCGATGCAATGGAGAGGAAAGGATACAGGATACAGGGAAGAGAAGAAAGCAGTTGTGCCACCGCAACCACACTGCAACCTGCTCAGGACCGTTATCCACGCCAGAGGTTGGTATGCCTGCTCATACTTTAGCAGGAATCGCTTTGTGGCCGGTTCATCATTAGAGTTTTGTGGTCTTTCTTTAGTTTTTATCTTCGCCATTAGAGGGGGTGCTACTAGTTTTAGTTTAATGTCTTCATTAGCCGCCCGTTTCTTCATTAATGGTGGAGATTGCCCCCGATACCATATCTAGTATACGGCATGATAAAACTGTTCATAAAGTCTGTAATAAACTTTATGTTATGAATTAATATCTTCTCATCTGAATATAAATGAAAAATCGAGAAAAAAATATTTATTTAAATTTAAATATATGAGTCTTTAAAAATCAAAACCCGTTATGTCCACTTTTCAAAATTTTACAATGCAACTAATTGAGTTCTTTAGGCTCAAAACCTGCTGAGTACATTTTTAAACATTTTTTAGGAAGTAAAAAAACTTTTAAAAAAATTTAAATTTTTACAAAAAGTGTTTAAAATTACCCAACCAATCTGACATAATTAAAATGTAACAACTTTAACTTTAGTGGCATTTTTAAAAACTTTTTGTGACTGCTCAGGTGTGTCATGATAAAATTTCAATATTGGAATTTGGTAGGTTTTGAATCTACACTTTCTTAAAAGGATTTTTAACGAAATAAGTTCGACAAAATAATATATCTGAACATGAAAAAATTATATTTACATTAATTTGTTTTACAAAGATTAACATATTTATAATAATTGTTAATTAAAATTAAACAAATGCACTTTTCATTTGTTTCTTCATTGTCCGAATGAGTTATATTTCTTTTGTTTTTTTTATCATCAGCGTTTTGTAAGGCCGCTAAATATTGGGTTGTTTCACATGAAATGTCCGATTTTATAATATTTGAAATACATAGAGGATTTTGCGAGTCTCTGTAGTTTACTTCCAAAGTTCACATATCATAATCAAGCAGTTACTAATCCTCTACTTTTCTTTTATAAACATTAGCTTCCCAACCAATTACACACTGTTTAGTATACCTTCAAATATGAACATGGAAACACGTGATTTTCGTGTAATATTTGTTTATGAGTTTAAACTAGGTCGTTCGGTAGCTGAGGCTGCTAGAAACATCTGTAAGGCGTTTGGGGAAGGGAGTGTAAATGAACGAACCATTCGCCGTTGGTTTGCTAAGTTTTCGACTGGGGATACCAACTTGGAAAACCAGCCCCGAGGAAGACCTCCAACTGTAATTAGAGAGGTGAGACCACTACCTCTACAACCTACTGCAATGAAATTGGCCAAATGCACGAAAAATTATTGAAAAAACAAACAACCTGGATTGGTAAATCGGAAGGGCCCTATACTCCTACACGACAACGCTAGGCCCCACGTTTCAAAACTTACCATGCATAAATTGAAAGAGCTGGGGTACGAAGTTCTTCCGCACCCACCATATTCTCCCGACTTCTCTCCAACAGATTATCACCTTTTCAGGAATTTAGACAACTTCTGCAGAGGAAAAATGTTTGCAAATGATGCTGAAATCAAAAGTGCGTTTTTAGATTTTGTTTCACTTCAAAGCTCAGAGTTTTTCAAATCCGGGATAAACAAGTTGTTGTCACGTTGGGAAAAATGTGTAGAAAAAGAAGGTAAATACTTCGAATAAAATTATATTGTTTTCATATTGTATTTTTACTAAAATTCCTATACCTTGAAAACGGACATTTCATGTGAAACAACCCAATAGTACGCTAACTTAGGATTTGAAGTCTACACATGTTTTTTTTTTATTAATGAATCTACGTAGAGATTTTTAACGTGTTTATGAATTGGATTGCTGGAATAGATATGTCAGATTAGATATCGGCTAAACTTTTCTTTTTTTTTCGGCCATTGCTGTGGCCGTTTTGCTATCGAATGTATGTTTTTGTTTTTTTTTTCAAATTAAAAACTTTTACAGTCAGTGATACAGTTTTTCCAAACTCTTTAAAAATATTTAAATACTCCTCGAGGGAAATTATCGTATCCTACCATTTCCCCGATTGACTTGATTTGAAAGCTGAATTTTAAAGTACATTTTGAAGCGGGCTTATTAGGTTTTCGCAAAAATCATCAGGCCAGTAAAAAAAAAACATCGTTTGAACTTATAAAATCGATAAACAAATAAAAAATGTACTTGATTCTAAAGAACTAAATTACAAAATACCAATTTTAACGACAGACGAAAAATATTGTGTTCTTGGAGTGGCCTAAAACTTGTGAATTTTTAATTTCAATACATTTACAGATTGGCCAAAAAAAACACTGAATATTCAAAAAAATACAAAAATTTCAATCTGAATTCTTAAGACTGATAACAGACTCTCGTTAAACTATAAATTGAAACAATACCTAGATACTTAAATATTCCGACAGTTAATAGCCCGATTACAGCTGTTAAATAAGCAAGTAGTCAAGTATTTGATTCATTTTAATATTTGACAGTCAGTCAAGTGTTTAGTACTGTTAAGTATTTAGTTAGCCAAACAAGTGTTTAGTCGCGAGTAGAGTAGAATTTTTATTTTTCTGTTTAGTAGCGGTGCGCGCGTATTCTTGGAGGGGGAGGGGGCTTGGATTCACTTTTCCTTCGGATTAAATAATAATTTTAATTTTGGTGGTAGCGCAGGACGCATCACCGTATCTTTTTTTAATAAGCAAGTGTTAATCTTTATATAGAAGGAAGTTAAAAGATTCTTGAGACATTCGCAATGCAAAAAAAAAAAAAAAAAAAAAAAAAAAAAACACTAAATTTTTCTATGACTAGGAAAACAATAGATATGTCTATAGGATATGTATGGAATATGTAGGAGGATATGACTATCATCTACTGCTTTTATATCTACTATTTTTGACAAGATAGCTGTCCTTAAACGTTCGATCCGAGCAATACCAACGACTTAATTAACTGGCTTTTGAATGAAATTTTTTTTTTTTTCGAATATTATCTATAATCAATAACGTATATCTCGAAAACCGTTAGAAGTCCGACAAATATGTATAGAAACAATTTTATAGGAAATTTAATTAGCTTTAATTTTTAATTTATACATAATTTTCTAGAGTCTACCGTTTTCGAGATATAATCGAAAAATCCAAAAATAGGACCTTCTTCCCTCCCCCACCATAAGCTCACATTAAGTAGCGGGGACTTTTAGTATGTTTACATTCTAACTACTCCTAATGAAGCACTTAGATCAAATATAATCTCATATTCCATGCACTCTACATTTCAGCTCTCATTGACTGGACTGAGTTTTCAATAAAAGTATTATTATTTTTTTTTTTTTTTAGTTTTACCCAACTTTAGGGTACGTTGGACCAATAACTTCTGAATGCTCTGTGCCTTTCTTTCAACCCAGTATTGCTACATTCTTTCTGATCTTATTTTCCTCTCCTCTCCAGAGATTTGGATTGTTCGTTTTGGATTGATTTTGAATTGGAACCTCTCTTTTTTCTTATGTTATTTTTTTTGCACTTTTATCCATGAACATATTTTCTGTTATACGGAGTTCGATTAAGTCCTTTTCTGTTTCCTTTTCTTTTTGTTGCGGAAGAAGTCGAACATTTTTTTAGTTAGTCTATTTAGGTTCATTCCGAGGATGTGTCCATAGAAATTAATTCTCCTATTTCTCATTGTGTCTAATAGTTTCTCAATTTTTTGGTAAAGGGTTTCATTTCTCGTTTGAACTAATTTCCCTTTCTTTGACCTCTATGGTTGGTAATGGACAGTGTTTCAGATGCATACAGTACTTCTGGCTTAATTACTGTGATGTAATGTCTTATTTTTGCATTCCATGAGAGGGACTTTTTGTTGTAGGTGTTTTTGGTGAGTTGGAAGGCCAGTTCAACTTTATTTCTTCTAGAACCATTGCTTTTTCCTCAAACATTGTAGAGTGCATAAAATATGCGATAATTTATGACTTCACAGCTTCGTCAGGAATAGTTAGAAGTAAACATACTAAAAGTCCCCGCCCCTGGGGGATGAGCTAACGGTGGGGGGAGGGAAGAAGTTCCATTTTTTTGTTTTTTCGATAATATCTCGAAAACTGTAGACTCTAGAAAAATATGCTTCAAATAAACATAAAAGCTAATTAAATGTCCCATTTTGTTTTTTTTTTATTATATCTCGAAAACGGTGGACTCTAGAAAAATATGCTAGTAAGCAAAATTAAAGGTAATTAAATTTCCTATAAAGTTGATTTTATACAAATTTGCCGAACTTCCAGCGGTTTTTGAGATATAAGTTATTAAAATTCGACAATTTTAGAAATAAAAAAAATGTTTACCTCACTTTTTGTTAAACATTTGAAGCTAATACCAGAAACGTATATATGAAATTGAATTAAATTAAATGCTCTACAATTTTGATTCTGACGTTTCTTCTAAGGAACGATTGTGGAACGTAATAGAAGCAAAAGTTTGACATTTGTTTTTTCCCGAAAATCACCTATTTTCAATAACGTATATCTCGTAAACGGTTAGAATTATGACAAATTTATCTATTATATATTTGTCAAATACCACTCACTCACTTAACACGAAATCTCACAAACCACCGAACGGATTGGAATGAAATTCGATATGTAGCTTCCTCTAGGGCCGTAGGTGCTCGCTAAGAAAGGAATTTTAAAAAATCGGCCTGGATTCACGAAAAATGCGATCAAAATTTTTATTGGGTGAATAATAATAGATTAATTGTCATATGGTATTTGGAGATAAGCTAAGTTAAAAAATAGGTTAGATATTTAAGCCGCACACTTTGACCACAAATTAAGTTCCTTATAGTTGTAAACAAACAAAAATACGATCTATGTTGAAACCTTATAATATGGTACTTTCTGTGGTTGCAGAGGCTTATGTTAAAAAAGGTAAAAGACTTATGTTAAAGAGGAGGTTAAAAGACTTATGTTCTCTGGTGATAACATGTTCGATGTACATATTCCTTACGAGCAACCCACCAACATTGCTTCACCAGTAGCTTCGTCCCCAACTACTCTTCCTTCATATTTCCGGTCACAAGATAATCGGCTTTTCTCAACCAAGCTCAAGTTGTACCTAGCATTTCTAAAATCAAAAAAGTTGAGAATTTGAGACTATTCACTTATTCACTTAAAGTATACCCTTAGAAAAACTGATGGTCTGGTATCAGAACTGGGTAAGATGGGAGTGCTGCCTCGAATACAATACTCCTACCACTAACGAAGTTGCTGACTTGATTGTAGCCAGGTGTTTGAAAAGCGAGACATTGTTCTCCACAGCAGGGACAAAAAACTGATAAGAATCAGTGAGTTCTATCAGGTGTATGATTCTCTTCAGTGTCGTCTCATGTTCTACCATGGAGGAGATGGGTACAACCCTCAGCGTGACCCAAACACCAATACACTACTTAAGAAAACTGTGTCTGCAGCTGATTTTTACGCCTAAATGTTAGTGGAGCGAGGAGGTGAAGAACCTTATTTACTTTAATTTCGTGATCTCCTCAACCAATTTATGCTTGGTATGTACGCAAAAATAGAAACAGAAAGGCTAAACTTTATTCGAAGAAATCGTAAAAGTTGAGAAGTTGAGACTATATTCACTTAAAGTATGCCATAAGAAAAGCTGATGGTCTGGTATCAGAGCTGGGTAAGATGGTAGTGCTGTCTTGAAGCTTCACTGGAGGACTGTTAGAATAATATAAAATAAACTTTTGCAAATTATCAAATTTACTTATTGAAATTATTCTAAGAATGGAATCCTTTAGGTTTATTTAAGTAATAATAATTATCAACGTAAACTTAACTTTTACTAATTTAAGTTGTCCTTAATCCTAATGATATTAAACCGTAGCGGAGCAGGGTACTTTCAGTTAGTAATACTATAAAATTAAATTGCTCCAATAATAGCCATTCATATTATGTTATATTATCATGTTCGCCCACTTTAAGATGTTGATAAAATTATTGTTTATTATTATTTTTTTTTTAAATATATATAATAATATTAGAATGACCACATCCATGAATTATAACGTACACGCGAATGGTGTACTCCATACTTCCAGAATGACGAGTCTTGTAGAAGGATGATAGCTGTGAAAGAGCCTTAGCCCCCGACGGTAGGTTGTTCCCCGTAACTAAACCATTTTGTCTTTCTTCATAGCCAGAGAAGACCCACCCATTGAGCTCCCACTTGGATCCCCGAACTCCCCACCAAGGCACACACACTCCCCGCTGATGCAGCAAACACTTCGACCTTGCTAGCGGCAAATCAGAGCTCCTTTTTTACCTTCCTATCCTCCTTTACCCCTCGAGGCAACGAACCCTGTTACATATCTCCACATTTTTCCTTTCCTCCAAGGACATCATTTCTTCTGTTAATCTGCATCCGTCGTGTTGACACAGCTCTTCATGCCTCTTTTTCACGCCTTCATCTAATCTGAGGAGGATTCTTTGTGTTGATCACTCTCACCTTGCCTCGATGTTCTTTTTTTTTTTTTTTTTTTTTTTTTTTCCTGTTTCGATATTACTGCCAATTATATCAGCTGTTCGAAACAGTCCAGTCTATTAGTTATATTAAAAAGTGGCCCAATTATCAAAAAGTTGAAATTTGATTACATTTTTTAACATTTTGTACATACTTGGCCAGTAATCGATAATTTATTTCATTTACGTTTAACGTTTATTAAAAAATAAATTAATATATCTTCCTTCTATTAAAGGTATGTAACCACTCTACTGGTATATTCAAGGGAAGTTCTCCCAACTCTAAAAGTATAAATAAACAAAAGAATTGTTTTTATCGGGCCATGAAGCTTAGCAGTCCTAAAATTTCCTAGATTGGACTATATAGGTATATAAATGTACATTTACTTGACAAGCGTTCAAAGCTCCCAATAAATTACAGAAGGCTTATTTACCTGACAGTAATTAGGCCCATTTGGACAATGGGAAGTGAACTTTAGGGCTCCACTAAACCTTCCAATTATTCTCTATCCAAACTTTAGAATTTAATACCCTTATAATAAGTCTGTAGACAAAATATCAACTTATAGGTATTTAGTATTTAGACTACAGGATTTTTCGTAACAGATGCTGATCGATAACTAAATGTATCGATTATTTATATTGATGAGCACTAAAAGTCTAACAACGCAACGGGGACGTTTGCAGTTGTAACTCACAGATTTGAATGTGGATTTTTGTGTGGGTAGTAGAGACCTATGTTAGTGCAAAACTAGAGTTATAGCCGCCAATGGGCATATAGGTGAGGAAAATTTTTAAACAAGAAACTGATATTATTTCCAGATTCCTCATCTCAAAAAACATGTAGAAACTTAATTTTGTCGAAATAAAAATAATTTTTTTTTTACCTTTAAAATTTTGTAGGATTTTAGAAGGCAGGGGGCTGTCATTTTCTGATAAAATGTAAATAATTTGCGCTATCTCACATATTTCGCAACCGATAAAAATAAAATTTTAAGGTCATCTTCTTCTTCTTTCACTTCTCCCTATGGTGCCTCTCGGTGTAGGGGAGCTTCCAGCCAGGATTTGAATTTGTCGCGGTCCCTCGCCATTGTTTTAGTTTGTTCCAGGGTCTTTCCTCTTTTCTTGGTTAGGAGTTCGATGTATTGGAGATAAGTCCTCCTGGGTCGTCCTCGCGGCCTTTTCCCTTCCGGCACATATTCCATCGTCTTCAGTGGGTCTAGATGGTCCATCATACGCACCTTTAGGGGGATCATATTTAGTTCCTGCCTTATTTTTTCGTTGCGGACGCACTCTCTTCTTGTCTTGCCTGCGACTCTTCGTAGGCACTTCATCTCAGCAGCGGTAACTCTGCTTTCCTGCTTCTCCGTGAGTATCCAGCTTTCAGCTCCGTACAGTAATATCGGCATGTACACCGACTTGAAGATGTGGAGCTTGACGTTCCTTCCCACCTCTCGCTTTCCCACTACTGTGTTGCATATCTGGTAGTACACTGCATTAGCCTTGCTTATCCTATTGGATACTTCTATGTCCAGCTTACCAGAACCATCCAACACTGATCCGAGATAGGTGAAGTCCGTCACGACCTCCATCTCCTCTCCGTTGCAGTGCACATGTACGTCTGCATGCCGCCTACCAGTTAGTAGGATTTTACTTTTCCCAGAGTTGATCCTCATACCTTTCCGGAGAAGTTCTTCTTGCCATTCTGTTACCGCTTCCTGTAACTTCCCAACTGAGTCTGCGATCAGCACGACATCATCCGCGTAGAGAAGCATCTGTATAACAACTGGGCTTAGATTCCTTCGTCCCAGGAAAGTCCTCTCCGTTCTCCAGAAAGTATGGGATGAGAAAAGGATCCCAAAAGAATGGGAAAATAACATCATAATCCCCATACACAAGAAAGGATCCCAGACTGAATGCTCGAACTACCGTCCTATTTGCTTGACATCAGTCATATACAAGTTGTATACCTCTATCCTGGAAGGCAGGCTGAGGCCAATGGTGGAACACCAAATAGGAGAAGAGCAAGCCGGGTTCAGACCAGGACGCCAAACCCAGGACCACATCTTCACATTGCGGAACATCCTCCAAAAGACGTGGGATCGAGACAAGAGCCTATATATCGCCTTCCTTGACCTCAAGTCAGCTTTTGATTCAGTCCCAAGAGAGGAAATTTGGGTGGCTCTCAAAAATAAAAACGTACCCAGGAGCCTGATAGAGGCCATCAAATCGACCTACCAGAACCCTAAGGGAATCGTTAGACTCAATGGGGCTGAGTCTGGGTACTTTCATATAGCAAAGGGGGTTAAACAAGGTGACAGCTTGAGCCCTCTGCTATTCCTGCTATTTATGGATGAGATCGCAGCCATTTGTAAGGTCATCTAGAAGTCTTAAAACTGCATAGTTTAGCCTAAGTCCGGAGGTCATGGGATTTCCCCTTATTGAAATATCTCAAGTTATAGCTGACCTTGGATTTTTTCATTCACATCAGTTTTTGTCCACTAAAATCAGAAGTAAATCCAATGTTATATGCATAGATAAAAAGCAGAATGTATGCTAATTCTAGGGATGCTATTATTGTTGTAAACGGTTGAACACAGCAGTTGTTATGACCGGTAGAAAATGTTGATGAAATCTCAACTTCAAAATTTTAACCTCCTCGAAAGGGGTAAAAAATCAATATTTTTTTATTTTGATAAAATTTCACATATAAGGGCTTTATAGAGCGCTAAATCAAGATTTGAGGTCAGTTGTCCATGAAAAAAAGTTTCCACTGATTTACAGCTGATTTCCTTGGAATTTTGTCATTTTTTTTGAGGTTTTGAGCACTCTAAAGCCGGGTAGTGTTTTGAGCATAACGAAAGTATTTTTATTTAAAATAGCTTACATAACTACAATTAAACGTGAAAGAATAATTTCTCTATCTTGACTTAGAGCTGAGAAAAAAAATAAAACGTGATTTTCATATTTTATTTTTTTACTCGGCTCCCAATGCCCATTGGCGGCTATAACTCTAGTTTTGCACTAACATAGGACCCTACTACCCTACTACTACTACCCACACAAAAATCGGCATTCAAATCTGTGAGTTACAACTGCAAACGTCCCCTTGTAAGTTAAAAAGTTGAAGTTTCGGGGTGTACCTCTTTCATTCAGAATATGAGATACAATGACAGATATAGACCAATATTCACACTAGCATAACTTCCCTACTATAATTTTCATGTTGAAAAGTATTCTTATTTTCTTAGTAGAACATTTAATTCCCGACGATATTATTTGCTGAAGATGTAATGTTCGACAGATATCGAGGTTTTCCACTAGACTAATCTCTTCTTTTTTCTTAATTAACTTAAATATTTTTGGGCTATTGAATACATCTTATATTTAATAATATACATCTTATATTTGCAAACAACAACTGAACTAGAGCGTTTCAAAAAAGCTCCTAAACTTAAAAATAGAGTTTTCAAACGTGACTTTTTTATTCAAATCAAAATTTTGAACAGCCGAGAGGGATCGAGTAAGATGGGTCAGATTCAGGTTAATTTTTTTTAATTTCATATTAGGAGAAACAGAGTAAAAAAGAACTCACTTATTAGAACCTATTATTTATTTAGTATAACCAGAGTTGAGCTCCTAACTGCTCCTATTCTCCTAATATCAAACTATCAAACACGCCCTAGCGTTCCCCAAACAGATATAGCTTTTTACCAACTAGGTGACCCGTAAAATATGTTCCATGTTTAATATCTGCTGATTTTTAATTTATTTCTTATCAAAGGTTATTCAGATTAGGAAGTTGCGTCCTACTTATTATGAGGATATTGGATTCTAAGGATTGGATATAGAAAAATTGGAAGGTTTAGTGCAGGAAGGTTATCGGGAATATAATCGGAAGCAAGATGCACTGGATTTTGGATGAACCTTACCAAGGATGGATCAGATTCCTTGTTTGGGCAAATCAGCAACACAAGGATATAGTGTTTTTTAAATCTGCCAGGATCTAAAGATTTTTTGTGGCCCAAGGACATCCTTGGCCACTCTCCTTCCACAATTAGAATTAGTTTTCGTCCTTAAGGATGCTGTTTTAAGATGGCGGAAGGGCATATATTAGTTTTTTTCCTTAAGGATAATATTATGAAATATTCCACGATTTAAAGGTTCTTTTGTTATCCTAAGGATATTCTGCCTTTGTTGTCCTTAAAGATACTATTTTTAAATATTTTTAAGATTCGAAGATTGTAAGACGCCGGAAGGATATGCCGCCATTGTTAACTTTTAAGATACTGTTTTAACATATTTCAGTATTTAACGATTTTAAGATGGTGGAATATCCTTCCGCCATCGTTGTCCTTAAGGATACTATTAAGAAATATTAGAGTATTTTACGATTTTAAGATGGCGGAAGGATATCCCGCATTCTACGGGAAGTTAGAGATGGAATTTACATTTTAGAATCAAAAGGATCTAATTACTTTTTTTTTTTTTTTTTTTTTCTCTTTCAATTTCTAATTCACACCTGTTATTATGGTAACAATTAGTGAATGTGGTGGAATTGAATACTTCAGGCCTTGTATGCGTGTGGGAGACTAGTACTCAATAGTACCTTCTCCTGGCATGGGGGTTAAATAAATTTAATTGAGCAAATCTCTCATCCAGCTTCTTTTAAGCCTTCTGTGAGTATTTCCAGGTATGTCAGTCGTGGCCATGTCATTAATGAGTATGTTGTTATGTCCATGAAGTCTGTGGTGAAATCGTCTATAAAGGTCATGTATGTGTTCCTTTATTGTGGGTATTTGTAAATCAGTGTGAAGTGTGTGGTTTGAAACGTACCAAGGTGATTTCGTGATTAGTCTGAGTAATTTTGATTGGAATATTTGTATTTTTTTAATTTTTTTAATTTAATTACTTAAATCTATAATTTGATTAAATTAACAATGAATGATTATTGGAAACTAACAAATTTGAGAGAAAATGCGGTTTCAAACGTCTTTTCTTCATTCAAAGCAATATAGCTCCTAAAAGCTGTTTTAAGATGGCGAAAGGATCTTTGGGCCACATATATATTAGTTTTCGTCCTTAAGGATTCTATTTTTATTTTTTTCAAGATTTAACAATTTTATTAGTTTTTCGTCCTTAAGTATAATAAGTTGAAATATTCCAGGATTTGACGATTTTTAAGTTGATCCAAATGATATTCCGCCATTTTTATCCTTAAGGATACTGTTTTAAAACAATTTGATGATTTAACGATTTTAATATAGTGGAAGGATATTCCACCATTGTTATCCTTAAGGATGGATTCTGTTTGGAAATTAAGAATAAGTTTATTGGTCACATAAGAAGCAATGAGGATTTTACGAAGGTTTTCGGATTAGAAAACGATTGTAAGGTTTAGTGGAGCACCAAAGCTCAACTCCGTATGTCCAAGTGGGTCTAATTACTAATTACTGTAAATAAGTCTCTTGTAATTTATTGGGAGCTTTGAACGTTTGTCAAGTAAATGTTGGAGTATTCGGAAACTACGAGTCTCTTGTCTTTTAAGTCTGTCTGGACACAAAATCTAAAATATTTTTTTTTAGAACTCGCGTGAGTTTGACCTTCCCGTGTCCTTGGAGAATGCCTTCGGCCATGACAGTGAATCACCCTGGTTAACAAGTTCCCAGAACCCCAATCCACTAATATCTAATCTCCTTCTCATCTCTCCGGTTCCAGAACGATAATTAAACTTCAAGATATGCTTTAAGGAGATGGAAGCCTCCGTTAATAGCGGGCGATTGAACCGAAGGAAGTGGTGACTGAATCAAAGGAAGGTGCAATAATGTGCAATAATGATCGCATGCGCAGAAGCAATAAATAACATCTGCCGCGACGGTGCCTTCGGGAGTTCAATCGCCCGCCCCCAGAGCTCGCCGTAAACTAGTTCCGTACTAATATGTTACACAAGGCTATCTAAATCTCAGAGTAATTACTTCTACTGTAACTTCCGTCATAACCGATGCTCTGCAAAAATAAAATGGGCAGCTCTAATTAATTTTTAGAAATATAAACATATGACAACATTAATCATACGATTTTACCATCTCAAAGCTGGTTAAATTTACTACCAGATCTAGTGGTGCAACTAGGATTACTATCAGGGGGGGGGTGCGGGTTTATATATATATGGATAAATTTCTTTAGTGTTACTATTAAATGTTTAGTAAGGTTCTTGAGGTTCAGTCAATAAATAAAAATCAAATATTTTGGCGACGTTTCAAGACTTAATTGTTCTCATAATCATGCCCATCAGTGAAAAAACAGGTTACAATAAAATTATATAAGTTATACAAGTTATTTCGAAACATAAAGTTAGCTACAATACAAGTATATAACAACATGTGTTAGAATAATAAAAATATATATAATTAGAGAATATTGAGGAGTATGAAACTACTTACAATGTTACTACCATGTCCACCAGTAACAAGTAGTTTTATACTCCTCTATATTCTGTAATTATATATATTTTTATTATTCTAACACATGGCGTTATTTACTTGTATTGTAGCTAACTTTATGCTTCTAAATAACTTGTATGACTCATATAATTTTATTGTAACCTGTTTTTTCACTGTTGCACCCTCTTTTAAACAGAAAATCATTACTTCGACAGAACTGCTATCTTAGTATACAATACCAT